>CABEEJ010001483.1:0-18146 GCA_901482245.1 Timema douglasi
CCACCCCCCCTAGCCCTTAATTGGCCCTTTGTTAACCAATTAAGATTTCTTTTGTGTAATGGTATGACCCTTTTCTTACTACTACACTGCACTTTTAGCACTTCGTTGGGTGTAAAGTTTGTTGATTTAGAACCAATTTATTTTAAAAAGCCTTTTTTCTTTCTAGAAAAAACTTGTTTTTAAAAAGTGCCTGCTAAATAATTATCCAATGCAACTATATATCAACACTTTTAGTAAATTAATTCATTTTATTACATAGTATATTCTACAGAAGTATCTCTGTGTTAGAGATTAAGTAAATTTTGGGTAAATCCACAGGTAATCCAGTATGTTGCGATCCAAATATCTTAGACCACATAGCAATATATGAATATTAAATCATTTCTAGTTAACACATGTATGTTTTTTGTCACCATGTCTTACTACCTGTTCAGTATAATTACGCTAATTAATTAGCGACGAGAAAGGTTGAATTTAAAGGAAATGTACCCGCACTTGCGTGGAGGGATAGTGGAAAAACCACTTTGTAAAAACTTCAGTACAGCCAACAGGGATTCAAACCCCAATCTCCTTGTCATTGGCAGTCTAGTCTAACACTAGAGTGATGCCTTAGACCATGTGGGCACCGATGCAGGTCTCGCTTATGTTAATTAAAGGAACAAACAAAACGTTTACTAGAAGTGTTTATATACGGTAAGTTACTTTCTTTAATATTAGCAAAATGTACCTTTATTTGTTTATTTATTTGTATGTGTGTATACATATGTAGGCGAATTGTGCTCATGTACTCTATCAATACATATGTTTACCCATTCTTATACAAGTATATACCTTGTTTTTAAATTTAAAAATTGGTTCTATTCTAGATTTAAAACAAGGCTAAATCCCTTGCTTTCTGGGCAGATCATCATTCAATTGTTTTGTTGAACCCTTCGCTTGTGTTAGGTTCGCTCCTAATGGCCGATGTTTTCACCTGTAGTAAGGTTTAAAATCCTCTTATAGACCCAACAAATCTCATCGCCCACACGCTTACACGCACACACACACGTATGCAAGAGAGAGAGAGAGGGAAAAAAGTATAAAAAAATATTAAACTTAAAAATGTCCACAACGTTCTTCATTCAGTCGTCCTGAGAGCGATAAAAATCAACCATCTTCCGACTTTTATAACCACTCCGCTCTCCCACATTACATCCTGAATAACACAAGACGTTTAACCTTCCAGCCATCCTCATGACACCCACTACAACAACAAAACTTCTCCCGAAGACACGCCCGAAATTACAACGTACGTCCTGCTGCGTTGGAAATTTTATCGACAAGAAACCTAGAATTTTATGAAGTGTAATAAACTGTTACATTTATTTTTAGTCACACGCTATGTGAACAATGAATGAAATCTACCGATGACTTAAGCTGTCTATCAATTTAATGTGAATATATTCCTTACGACAGTGATTCATGGAGTAATAGCCAACCAATTTCTTTAAAGTTTAACTAAAATGAGAAATTATACACGCAGGACGTGCCCAAATATTTCAAATATCAAACATATTCAAAGGTGTATCCATTATTTCGGAAACTGACACTTTATTTTGATGTCAATTTCTCGGTATCTAAAAACCAGATTTTTAGTTTATTTACCTATAAAATACAGATAAAGTATTGTGATTGGTAAGATTGTCTCCGTCAATAGTATGATGGTATGGCTATTGAGATTTTCTTTGCTCCCGAATTTCTAAAGGTGGGACTTAAATAATTATCTTTGTCCCTCTGTCTTGTCTGTATATACTTAAGACCACGGCTTTAACGATTTAATGGATTTTGTTCAAACTTGATATCCAAACATAGATGATGATGATGATGATGATAATAATAATAATCATGCATTCAGGAACTTTTTTTTATTACAGCTCTTAGATAAGGGTTGGTTTACTGATGACTAATTTTTGAAAAATAACTAAATTTTTAGAAAATTATTTTAACTATTTTAAGCATAAACTAATTTAAAGGTATTTTGCTGATGAGTTATTTTTGAAAATTTGAAATTTATTAAAAACTAGCAATCCTACACGGCGTTGCCCGTGATCCACCCACGAAAATTTGTTAGAAATAGCCTAGTTAAAAAGTTAATTAAAAATTTAAAAATTCGACCTTGAGGTGCATTCGGATCACCTTCCGTCCACTTATGTTAAAAATTTCAGATCTTTGCGTGCCGTAGATTTGGTTGGGCATCGCAAACAAACAAAGAAAAACACTTCCTTTTATTATAATAGATTTTTGTAATGATTTGGTTAAAAATGTGTGTATGAGGAATTGCTTACATGATACAGAGTTAATTTTGTTTTTATTTCAAAATTAATTTGATGGTATTGATGAATGGCTTTTGTAAATTTTTTAATTTTTAAAAACTAGTTTTGATAAGTTTGTTTAAAATGAGTGCAGTATTCGTTTTTCAAATTATGAATATGTGTTTATTTTCATCAAATAAATATATTTAATTTATAATGACTGCATATCTTAGAAAAATTGAGGTCCTTCGTAAATGGCCTTTACGATTTAGATCTAAACTGGTACCTGCCTATATGAAAGTTGTTTTACATGATAAGTAAGAAAACAAAAATATTGTTTTTAAACATTAATATTTTTTAAGATATTTTACTGAGGAGTGATGACTAATTAAAATAATAATGGCTTGATCTATTTGATTTAAAATGTACAGTACATATGAAGATTATTTTTTATGGTTGAGAAAACTATATGTTTGTGTTTATGTTTAACACACAACTGCTATTTTTGGAAATTTTGTTTCAAACTATAAAAGATTAAATTAGAAAGTTTGTGCGATTGTGTCATGCCATTTATTTAGAGCATTATCGTATCAAAGTTTATAATTTTAAATAAAGAACCCGTAATCTATATATAATTTACTTTATTGGGAGAATGTTTGGATGCTATTAAGATACGGTTAGATGAGAAGCCGATGTAGTAAAAAAAAAAAAGTGGTTGAGGTCTATAAAAAATTCTCATGAGATGTAATTTATCTTATTTAATAATTTTATGTATTTATTTGTACAACACTTTTGCTCACTCAGTAGCGTTTCTTTCTACTGAGGTAAGGGTCATGGGTTCGCTTCCCGGCATGACCTAAAAATTATCACTGGTTAAATGTGGGTTTCCCCTATCACAGTGCTGGATTGGATGTTGTGGTGTATATTATAGATTTAAGTTAGTTAGTAAGTCGTGTACTGATATCAATTGGTTCATAAAGTGCACGTTACATACTTCAAATGAAATAAAAATAAAATGTTGATGTATTTAAATTGCACTTTCTGAACAGAATGATAATATTTTTTTTTAACAAGAATTTCTATGAGCGAGAGTGAAAGAGCTTACCATTTTCCCCGGGAAAGATATTTTCAGATACTCTCTAGGGTTCTTTTAGATGTCACTACCGACTTGGGACCGACGCGATGGCTTTACTTCCCCTGCGAAGGAAGTTGTGCTACGGATTTTTATCACTCGAGAAAAATCTGTCAACCCCAGCTGGGTTCTTCCCCAAGTAACTTCATGTATTCATTAGAGCTCCTCCCTTTCAACAGCGTTACGTGATTTACGGATGACCTCCAAGACTTGGTTGAAAAAAAAACTAAGTTAAACGATGATTATTGATATAAGTTTACAAATATTACTATCCACTATTTTTATGATTTTTTTTATCTGAACATATTCCTCAACGGACAACTAAATCTAATCCACCGCGTGGGAGACCCTCGGTTTGAATCTAGATCGTACCTGATTAGAGGCACTGTTTTAAGTCGTCAAGAATTGTCCTGTCGCATAGAGGGCTACAGATTTGGGTGTTGTCCAAGGTCGACAGTTTGTTTCCAAGAGGAGGCGTGGATGTTAAATTAATACCCATAGTAAAACACTTTTTTATTTAACGACAAAAGACTCCTTCTTCCAAACACAAAGCGCTATTTATTAAAGTGTTTACAGCCGGTGAGGGGGACAGAGGGTGTGGGCAGGTCCTTGTCAAGGTGAGAGGGGGGAAGGAGCTATCTCCCAAATCGATATGATTATTAATAAAATATATTAAATTCTTCCTGAATGCTTAGGTTAGTAGCTTATCAATTTCATAGCACATACGACTCCAATATGTTTCTTAAAAAAAACCTTAAGGGGAATCATGTACGTTAAAAATTGGTCATGGGCCTAAATGAGTTCCAAATGAGTAAATATGATAAAAAAAATTATCCCCTCCAAGATAACCCTTCCCCTCCTAAGACACTGACATAATATCTGCTCTGGCTCCCAAGAACTCACTAGCGAGTAAGTCTTTCTAGGGTTGAGATTTATATTTTTCGTCCACTCAAAAACTGCCACGCGATAACAAAAAAACTACTTTAGTATTATTAACTTACAAGATAAGCAAAAAACAATTATCTTCTGCGAGGCAGAAAACGCTGGTCTGAAAGTGATGTGAGGAAAGAGAGAGAGACATGAATCGTTCAGACTAGGATAGCACAATTAACACTCAACTTTGACAATGTAGGTCAAAGCCACAACTTATGTGTGTAGAAACTAGAGCTGTACCGATTCAGTAAAATCAATCACCGATTACCGATTGTTTAAAATAATTGTTCGGGTTAATACTATTTACACCTATTAATCCCAATTATAGATTATTTATTAGTAACTATTGGGAAATATATGCTTAAAAGAATGATAGCAGTTAATTTAATAATTTATACAAAATTATATTTTATGCATAACCGGTGAAAATTGGAACTAGATTGTTAGTTTTATCAACGGTATGAACTTATATTTCTTATTATGGTTATGTAATCTTTGCATAGTCCGCAACCCAGATGAAGTGTGTATAGAAGTGTTTTTGGTGATATTTATTTAAATTCTATTTAAAAAGAAAGATTAATCGACTTAATAATCGCCGATCCCGATTAATTGACGATGCATTAATAATCGCCCAATAAAAATTCATCGGTAGCCGCATCGGTACACTGCTAGTAAAAACTAAACAAACATATTGGGAGGCAAGGGTTTAAATACCAGATTGGGACATTTGACTTGTTTTTCATTTATTGTTTTGAAATATACCAGCATAAAATTAATAATTTAGCTTATAATAATAAGAAGTCGTACTTCACTCGACCAACCAAATGGATTCATAAATTAAAATAGTAAATCGCAGCTAATTTACTTGTAAATTTAATACACTACAAATTTCTGTGGCATTTAAATAAATATACAATAGTGAAAACTGAATATGAAAATTATCTTTAGAATAACATACTTACCATACTAATCAGCGAGCACGTGGAATAAACGTCAATCCCGCTTGGTCTGGTTTCGTGGTGACGGGAAGGCTTGGGATCGAATACCAGCTGGGTGTTCTGCGAGCGATTTTACGAAATGGTTTCCCATTCTTCCTCTACGCAAATTCGGGTAATTTTCCATTCAATTCTATCTTCCTCACTCCTACCAGAATACTGCCATTAAATGTGGATAGCCCAAATGAGTAGTAAGATCAGGTTAAAAATGTAAATTTGTTTATTTCCTCTAAATCAGGGGTTCTCGACCTGTCTAGGCTCGCGGCACCCTTGTGAAGGGTATTAGAATCCCGTGGCGCCCTTTCAACAATTTTCGCAAGGGTTTTGTTCCTCACATTATTTTTTTTATCTCTCAACCAAAATATAATATATCAGACTAGCATACTAAACAATTAACAGTGTTGTAATTTGGTAGCCATTTAAAATTAAAATAAACATTTCTACTTAACTTATTACCTTAATGAGTTAATTGAAAGATATAAATAGCAATAATACATACATAAATACATTTATAGAGTAAAATAGCTTTGGTAATCAATAAACTAGCACAGTAACTAACCACAATATGAGATCACTAAATAATAATAACACCACTTAAAATGAATGATTATATAGCCATCAAAGGCAAGGCCGTAGACAGCTAATAATTTCAGGGGGGGTGAGGGGTTGTGGGCACACCCACAAATTGCCGGAAGCTAGAAAAATTTCTTAATGATAAACAGTTATAGAAGCTCTATTAAGTGGTTTTATTTTCATGGTAAAATAACCCCCTAGCTGCCGAGGGCTTGGAAAATTTCTAAATATTTAACACCCTTAAAATCTTTCTGAAGTGCTTTTTTTTATGGTAACACAGCCCCCTAATTTGTATTTGTATCTTAATTTTGATATTGTTTGAACCATAAATAAAGCCGTATATATTTTGTTTATAAAATTTCATGGGGAGCGGGGGGTTTGAAACCCCTTCCCCCCTGTCTACGACCTTGATCAAAGGAGAAACAATAGTCTCAGATCGTGTTTCGTGGCACGTTAAATTCATAGAAACACTAAAAAAAATCTTCTTCTTTTTCTTTATTTTAGTTATTTTGTGGAAATATATTCTATTTATTATATTTTTTCACATTTACTTCACACAAAATCTTGTAGAACACCGGTTGAAAATCTTTGCTCTAAAAGAACTAAAGGAATGCACTTTGTCAATACAATAATTGAATTAAATGACAGAGTTATCAAATATTTCTTGCTGGTGCTTATTGTGAATATTGCTATTTAAAACTCGCTAGTGACGAAAAGTTGGGGATTTGAATTCCAGCAATAAAAGGCGTGACCATTTTAAAAGTGTTACTAGATACCTATGCCTATATAGTTGGTATCAACACTATGCTATAATATCATATCAATGTTGACGTTAATGTTTTATTTCATAATAAAAGTCTATACCTTAAATTTGGTTTTATTTCAAAATGTTCTTTATTCCAATTGATTTCAGAATAAATGGTCTTTTTTTTTTTTCAAATATATAGTAACACAATGAAAAACCAGTGAAAAACAGACCGTTTTTACACTAAATAAGCGTAAAACAAAAATATACAAATATTTAGCCAAATTAAAGTCAACCATAGTCTTATTTTAATTGTTTGTACATTAAAGCAGATTAGAGTAACTGTACCCAAATTTTTAATATTAGAAAGCTAAAAAAACAAATATTTTAAATATATATTATTTTTGCACCACGTCATATTACTTGGCCGGTCTTTATGCACTTAATTGGTGTGAGGAGCGGAATTTTAAATAAATGTGCCCTCATTAACGCGGTGGAAGAGTAAATAAGCCATTTCGGGGGGATCAGTAATTACGGTTAGGATTCGAATGCCGATTGACAACCTCGTCAGAAAAACAAATTGAACAAAATTATTGAGAATAAGACTAGACGATCTTTCTTGTCTTTCCACGTCATCATTTGGGTTTTAAAACTAGATGAAACGTTAGTTAGTTAAAATGACCGCTACAATCACCCATAAGCAAGCATTTCAGTTATGATCTATCGGCGTAAAAGTAACTTATGCGAAGTGATGTTTAAAAACTATGAACCCCACGAGATTAGCCTCGATTTATTTTAAAAACCCAACCTCCTGAAGGCAAAAATAAAATATCTAATAGTTCATAACTAATACATCATTAATTAAAAAAAAAACATAAAAAACTTTAGCACATTAAGATAAGAAGTAGCTTGATTAAAGCAAACTGCTACATACAAATGTAGTAGTAATTATTTAATAGTTTAGAAAATATTCAGTCAATCGTATTGAAATATTTACACGTTCTTAAGTCAAATATAAAAAAACAAACTTTTAACAGTTAATGGGTTTAGAAAATTTGACACATCTAATTTAATTAGTTAAAACAGCTTTTAAAGAAAATCAAAAAAACTTAAAAATATATTTTTTACATTGAAACACAATTGTTTTGTTGAGATAAAAAGGTTTTATTAAATGTTCCAATGCATGATTCCCTTTAAGTTTAATAAAGAGGGATTTAATCTTAACAAAAATTAATTATACATTCCAATGGGGTCTTAATCACGAGCCACCCCCGAAAACAAATATGAGCTAGGGCGTAAAGTGTGTGGGGGTGTAAACCTAAATATATGCAGCTAGCTCATGCCGAGAAAGAGGTAAATTTTACGCTAAAATAAACTTACGTTCCCTTAACGTTCACGTGAGGTAAATAATTTTTTATGACTGATCAAGATTCATTTTAAGATAATGTAACGGAAAAATTTGGGCATATTACAAACCATTAATTTTAACTATTTGAAAACAAATTGCTTACCAAAATATTAATTAAGCAGTTAGGTCTGATTGGGCTTCAATTACTTGTAGTCAACCTCTGTGGTCTTGGGGTAACTTCAGGACCCCCCAATTGGGGTCCACGGATTTTACTTTAACGCAAAAAATCCTTAGCACAACTTCCTTTGGAGCGAATGTAAAGCCATCGGTCCCATGTCTATTATGGTGTGTAAAAGATCACCGAAAGGTCTGTTAAAATTCTTATCCTGGCATAATTGATAGGTGCTTTCACTCTGGCCCAAGGACATTCTCTTGTGCTGATGTAATCATTATTATTAGCACCGCGTCTTACTACCCTTTCGGGTTATACACACTTACGCTCATGTGTAATGGTAGGGTGATTGTGAGATGAAATGGAGGACCTACAGTTTAACGTGGGATCCGAACCACGGTGGAGGCCTGGCATTCCCCACATTCACAAGTTGTGATTAATACACGTCTTGTTAGAGGTGAAGGAAGGGTTTGGTAATCAGATAAATCTGTGCCGGGATCAAGGATTGAACCCCGGACCCCAGCACAGAAGTCTGACACCTTACCTCTAGACCATCAGGTCACCCCTGATGTAATCATTCGGTTCAAAAAGTGCACGTTTAATACCTTACATATATTTAATTACCTATAAAGTAAACTTTCTTAATCTAAAAATAAATGTTAGGAAGAATCAACAATGTTGTTTGCGAAACTCTTAAATATATAGCGCAGGAATAGTTCTAAATATTTTAGTATCCATGTTGACTTTACTTGCAGCTTGATTGTATGGCAGGAATACGCGTTAAACTTCACTTAACGTGAAGTAACGTGAAAGTTCTGCACTGGACCACTTTTAAATTAAATTAACGTTACGTCATTTTTACTGTGAGTACACTGTGATGGATTCCATTTAAAACTCTTAAGATAAGTTACGTCATCCTTCATTTACATTTTGTAAACGTTAGGTTGAGTGCGACACCGGCATTACATTGATTTGTGTTACGTTACGTTAAGATTAGGTTTATCGTGGTCCCGTAATAGTTTTATGGGAACGGTACGTTGATCATGATCCCTGTGCTACATCATATAGTGTGGACAGTAGGTTAATCGTGATCGTGGCGTTACGTAACGTTAAGTACAATTCAATTTGATCGTGATTCCAACGCTACGTTACATTAAGATACAGTAAGTGATGGTAAGTTGATCGTGATTCCAACGCTACGTTACATTACGATACAGTAAGTGATGGTAAGTTGATCGTGATTCCAACGCTACGTTACATTACGATACAGTAAGTGATGGTAAGTTGATCGTGATCCCAAAATCAAGCTACGTTAAGTGAACAGAAAGAGTATACTGTTCCTACAATAACGTTACGTTACATGAACGTCAAGTGTTTTTTAGCACCACGTTTTACTGTCCAGTCGGGCTATATGTTTATATTTTTATTAAACTAGTAGTTTTAAGGATAAGGAGGGTTATATTTTGAGAAGGTGTACCCGAATTTGCGTAGAAAACAGTTTTGGAAAAACTCTCAGTAAGCCCGACTGGGATACAAACCTCAATCTCCCACTCATCGGCACTCTAGTCTAGTCTGCGATAGTTGCGCTTTAGACCATGCGGCCACCGAAGCGGGTGACGTCAAGTAAATTTTGATCCCAGTATTACGTGACGTGAACGTTAAATTATTGGTAATTCTAGCGTTCTGTTACCTAACGTTACGTTAAAAGCAATAGCATCAAGATCCCAGGATTACGTTACATCAGGTGAACGCCAAGTTAATCGTGGTCCAAGAATTATGTCACATAATGTTGAGTTAATGGTATTTTTTTATCATGATAGCAAGATACGTTACGTTAAGTGAACTTTAAGTCGATCCTGAACCTAGAATGAAACGTGTAATCGGTTTATTTACGTGTATTTTGTTTGACAATAGTTTCGAAGGTGTGATTCTTTCATTCATGTGCCTAACATCGTGTACTCATGAATCAAGTCCCCATGTGAGAGCACAGCTTTTTAGTGAATGACGACAGAAGAAAGGGCAAGGCAAGGCAAGGCTGGTCTCATACGGGCGGAGACTAGTCAGTCGTATTTAGAGAAGCTGAGAAAGGAGCAAGCCACTAAAACCCATCATATACGCACCCCTTCGGGCGGTACAAACACGAAACTGGATGAGGTGGCGGTAGCCCATTCATAACACGATTTGTATTAGCGGTTGATTCAACCAGTCTCTTGACTTATTACATAATGGCCGTGAACAAGGACCGGCGTGAAAAAGGGCGTAACTAACATTTTATATGTCTTTGAATTCTTTCGTGACAACTCGCTTCCTACACGGTGACAAATATGACTGTTTTTTATATCCTGATAAATCAAAAACTCGTGAACTAGAACAATAGAACAAGTGAACGTAATAATTACATGTTACGATTTAAACTTGATGAGTGGCTGCATGGCGGGTTGCTTTATGGGAGGTTTCAATTGTTAATCAAACATAAATAATGAGTTAAAAATAAAGAGTGTTTCGTTGTCATTATTAATTAGTAATAGTTTTGTGAACAGTAGAACTTACTCCCTCCATTCAAAAAATGATCAGTATATCATGTTAAGATTTATGTAATGTTCTCATTGTTACAGTACCCATCACTTCTTTGGTGCTGACTGACAGCTCACAGCTGACTTCTGACAGTCAACATTTAGGTGTATGCCTAAATTCTGACTGTCAGAAGTGACAGTTGCTAAACACATGTTTTTGCAGATCATATGGTTAGGCGTAGGGATACATAATTTGGTCTGGTAACTTTTCAAAGCTTTTAGCTGTCAGCTGTGAGCTTTCAGTCAGCACCAAAGAAGCCATGGAGCTACTGTAGGTCAACTATAGTCTTAAGTCTTAAGAGTTCTCTTTGGGGAATTTTCTCTTTGGATTTCAAGTTGAAATATTTCCTATAATTATTTCTCTTTGGATTTGAAGTAGATATTTTTCCTTGGTGATCTAAATATACAGAATACAGAAATACTATATTCAATTATTGTACAGTACATTAACCGTCCCCGTGGTTTAATGGTAATTGCACCTGGCTACGAACCTAGGGATCTCGGGTTTGATTCCCGGCTGGAACTTTGGGTATTTTTCCTGAAAGAGGAATCACTCCACTGGTCACAAGGGTTTGGTTAATTAGTCTTAAGTTAGGTTTAAGTGTTTCCACTGATTCCACAGCTTCATACTCACTATCATCCTCATATCATCGGGACATGGAAAAAACCTCCACGGAAAGGATGTACGATTAGTATATTCGGGCGTCCCCTGGGAAACGGTATATTCATATTAGTACTGGATAATCTTTCCACTACTGGGCTATGAATGAGATGGTCCAGATACGCAATACTATTGTTAATTGTACACTATATGCCTACTCATAATAAAATAACCTTGGTTCACATGGTTTAAAACGCCAGTCTAGCAATATTTTATGTCAAAATTTACACAAATTAAAAGTCAGCTATTCAATATAATGCTTGTAGTTATAAATTCAAACCACTCGAGGTGAGTTATTAAACAAAACACCTTTGGGGTGGCCGCCATATTGAAACTGACTGCCAGATTGCAAAACTATGTACTGTACACGCACGCACCTTTCAGCCTAGGTTCAAAGAATCCCTGTCAAACCCTGGACCCTTAACTCAGTAGGTAGGCACTCTACCAACTTAGCTAAGATGTCGGAGTAGAACTGCTGTATTAAAGATATATAACGTGCACTTTGGGAACCAACTTATTATATCGGTATAGGACTTACAAACTAACTTGACTCTAGAATATAAACAGTGAAAATTCCATGAAATGTCAATAATTTATCCCTTAGAAAGGGGGCTAACCGAGTCCACCAACTTGACATTTTCCGGCCATGCCTGAGATTCAAAGTCGGGACTCTCATTTTAGTATGCAGACGCACTACCACCAAGTCCAGGTATCGGACATCAGACAAAGGGTTTACCCACTCCTTGAAACACAAGATAAATTTGTGTAAAAACTCCGAAAGTTCGAATGATTGTCTGTTTATGTTGGAACATGATCGGGCTGCTCACTGATCGTGACCTATGACCTGGTGGACCGTAGCGATCGTTAATCATCCAGGAAGATGGCAGAGAAAGAGAGGATGATTCATCCGATCCAAGGGGTGGGGTCTGGAGGGCCCACGAAGAATCAGTAGAGAGTGGGCCTGGGTCACAGACGAGGAAACAACAGATACATAGTCTTTACGAGAGTTTCGCTGCACTTCTTGAGACAGGTTTGAGTCCTCGAGCACTGGGGACCGCTAGTAGCAGTCCTAAGTGATAACAGCACTTCCACGTGAGACATTTACAAACAACTCACTCTCAACATGTTCGTTGTTTGGTGAGCAAGTTTCCAATAGTGGCGGTCCGATCCTAATAGTCCAGGTACCAGTAATCCTGCTTTCCCAACTCAACACTTTCAATTCGGTGGCGTGTTGCTCGCGCCCATGCTGGTAGCGCCTTTTGAAAAATTGGAGGCGTTAACGGCCGCCTGAAATAAACCTAAATGTTCGAGTCATCCAGCGAGTCAAAGCCTTGATACTAGAAACTGGGAGTCATTAAGAGGACGTATATGATGTTTATTTTTTGATTGGTCCTGTTTCAGAACTACTAGTATGAAGTAATGTTGGTTGGCTAGGTTAGGTTAGGCTAGGCTAGGTTAGGTTAGTCATTGATCTGATATCTCAATTCTGACGATGACACATTTTTCGATGGTGCTGGACTAAAAACAATTATTATTCTAAAAAATAAGTGAATTATACGAAATATTTAGTAAGACTGGGGAAAGGGGGGGGGGGATGATTAAACAGAACTTAAATGTTTTTGTAAGTGAATAATATTTAAAAACTCGAATATAAAGTGGGCGCAAACACATATGGCTATTTATTCTTAGGGCGCAAACACACACGGATACAACCAACACGTAGCCTTCAATTCACAAAACTTTTCCGACAAGTAAAGAGGTAATGTGAGGTCTGAGTAGGCTTGTTTGTGGGGCGGGTTTATAAGAAGGGGGTAGGGCCGCTACCTGAACCCAGCTTTATGAAAGATGGCTTATTAACACTATAAGACAAATTATTTTTGTCTGCTTTCTAGTAAAACCGTTTTTAAACTGAACTGTTTTTTTTTAAATACCTGTTTGTTAGTGATGTTGTCAATTTGAGTTGAAATAGTGATCCCCGTGTTGAAGGACTCAAAGTCTCAAAAAAAAAAAAGTGCAACCATTTTAACCTGGAGGTTGTGTATTTGGTGTATACCTTGTCTGTGGCCTAGACTGAGAAGTAGCCTGTAGGCCTAAAGGTTCAAACAAGAGCTTATTGTTCGTACCATCGCGATTCACCAGTAGTCATGTGGGTTGAGGCGTAGATCTTGCAATAAACTGGATTGCCATTTATAGAGGTGATCTAGGTTCGCATCTCAGCTGAGTGCACTGGGGATGGTAATGGTGGGGTGGGGGTGGTGTTTTTTTCCAACATCTGGTGCACCATTGGGGTTTTGCCATACCCTCTTCACGTTAATGCTGATTAAATATCCTATAAGTCACCTTCACAATTTCTATCCCTTATAATAAGTCGATAAGGGCTCCCTCCACCTATTAAAAGGGAAATATCTACACACATTTATATTTCTTATGGGAATGCTAGATCTGAATTATCAATTGTCTTAGAATTGGGTTTTTCCTTGGTGGTTTCCCACTTTCTCCACACGCAAGGTATATTTTCACTCAATTAAACCTTCCTCATCCTTAACACAATGCAGAGTAATTAGTAAATATGCATACAATACAAACCGTGCAAAAAAAAGCCTGAAATATGAAGTGAGGAAAAGCTAAAGAAAAATTGGCCAACACAATTTACATTGTTTTCAAGACTCTTTTCCATAAACTAGCCATGAGTGCAGAAACATTAAATGAACTTAATGGATTCCCATATATTCTTATAGAGCAGTCCTAAGAAAAATGGTTGAATGAAATTTATGGTTGAAGATTATAACTTAAAGAGTAATTGGTTGGCAGAGTGAATAGGTCTAGGAGAGAGACGGGGGTAAAATTGGGGACGAAACGTAGCGTGTAATAACAGACAAGCTTGTAATTGTGTTCCAGAGAATTTAATTAGCATACCGTCCACGCCAGGCCTGAGAAGAGGCGCTGCTGCGCGTTGGCGGGCCAAGCAGATGGAGATATTAGGCGCAGCATCACTCATATGGGCCCACATACGACCACGCAAACATTTTGACACTACATTCTGCTCTGCGAGGCTTTGCACTCGGTGAATACTGGTGGCCCGCACAGCCATGACAGCAGTCAGCTGATACACTCTGTCCTATGAGACTTTGCAATCAGTGAATACTCCTTGCCCGGCCACCCATGACAGCAGTCAGCTGATACACTCTGTCCTATGAGACTTTGCAATCAGTGAATACTCCTTGCTCGGCCAGCCATGACAGCAGTCAGCTGCTACACTCTGTCCTATGAGACATTGCAATCAGTGAATATTCCTTACCCGGCCAGCCATGACAGCAGTCAGCTGCTGCACTGTGTCCTATGAGACATTGCAATCAGTGAATGCTCCTTGCCTGGCCAGCCATGACAGCAGTCCGCTGCTACACTCTGTCCTATGAGACTTTGCAATCAGTGAATACTCCTTGCCCGGCCAGCCATGACAGCAGTCAGCTGCTACACTCTGTCCTATGAGACATTGCAATCAGTGAATGACTCCTTGCCTGGCCAGCCATGACAGCAGTCAGCTGATACACTCTGTCCTATGAGACTTTGCACTCGGTGAATACTCCTTGCCTGGCTAGCCATGACAGCAGTCAATGACTACACTCTGTTCCACTTTGTGTTTAATCCTAAGGGGTTCATTCCTGAGAATATTTAGATCAATTTAAAATGATTTTCCCATTTCACTTTGCAGGGAAAACAACTCTATATGATGCAAAAAACAATGCAAGCAGAAATATTTGACCTGAACCCCCAAAACTTGATAACATTTGGATGCTATACTATTTTATACTCGTTTATACAAATATTTACACTTTATGGTCCCTCGTTAAGCCAATAATAATTATTTAAACAACCATTGGTCAGGCCTTTTTGTTCTACGACCACTTCATGTTCTCAATACGGAAGATAAAGCTGGTATTATTTCACCTCCAGCCCGTTAAAACCACTATCATTAAACTATTTAATAGTTTGTGATTTTAAAATTAAATCCGAAATAGTCCAAAATATTAGTACTAGGTATTTAGTTTCTTTATTTACTTAATAATTATGTAAATTAAATACTCACCAAATAGTTACAATTTTATTAATATAATTTTTACAAGCTTAATCGGTACACCTTTCCTGTTATAGCGAAAAACTAAAAAACTATCAAATGCTTTAAATTATAATTTAAAGGATATTTGGATAACTAATCTTATACTGCTCATTTATTTTTAGTGATATATTTTCACTAAAAAAAAAAGTATATGCAGGTATGCAATATAATTTAAATACTTTATTTTAATTATATCTTAGGAAGAAACAATTTTCAAAATACATTTTTTACTTAGTATATTCAACTAGTCTAATACATTATTTCTAACAGAAGTGATTTTCCCCGATAGTGACAAGAATATAGCTAATTATCTGCTATGCTATTTCTAACACATCTAGAAATATTCATATACAGTCCAATTTTTATAGGAAGAGATCCAACAGCTAAAAAATAGGCTTGATCTACTTTCAGGTATTAATACGTCGAATCATGTGATCTGTTGTCACTTTATCTTTAAAATAGCACTAGTAATAGTAAAATGTTATTAATATTGACATAAAAAAAGTTTGTATTTTTAAAAAGGCCATCTCTATGAAAATTGGACTGTATTTTTAGTTAGTTATTAACTTATAAGTTTTTTTTGTATAAAATATAACTGTTCGTTCTATCCTAAGAGAAATAAAAATTGTGTAAGAGAATTTGATCCTTGAACAGTTCTGCCCCGCCACGCCCAAAAAACCATGTATTTCCAAAATGTTCCGTTACGTCACCTCTCCTCCCTGTCTACCTTCACAACTCCCCCACCTCTCCTTCTTTACCACTTTTTTTTTTAACTTTTTAATCCTTAAGAACGGTCAATACGATACATTTAAATGCCACCGGTTGATTTTGAAGGGGAGACCTCACATGAAAAACCAGAAACTAGAAACGTTAAGATTATCTTTGGAAACGTACCGTGATGATGTCATCGAACTCTACCTCACCCCCCCCTCCCTCTTTCCTCCCTTCTCCCTAACCCAAAACATCCAAACTGGAGAGATTGTAGGTCCCGGTGATAAGGTAAATTACAGATTTATTCGTGCCCGTAATGGGGGCCACGTGATCTCAGTACGTCTGGGTGTAGCGGCCATTCATTACTGGAGCCAAGTACTCCTCTCAGGAGAATAAGGGCCTAACTACACTCTACTTTCGTATCATTCAGTAATAGGAGAGCAGGAGACTACACAGCTGCTTCGGTGGCCGCATAGTCTAAGGCAGCGTTTTCAAAAGGTGCTCCACGAAACTCTCGGACTCCACCATGGCTATCTCAGGGTCCGTGAGGCAATTTTAGAATTTAAAAAAAAGTACCGTGTTTTATACGCATATGTACTAACTACGCTAATGAGCTAGGGATAAGTAAGGTTTAAATAAGAGGAAGTGTACCTGCATTTGCGTGGAGGAAGAGTGGAAAACCATTCAGGAAAACCATCCTCATTACAATAGCCCAGGGTTCAAACCGCGATCTCCCTGTTATCGGCAGTCTAGTATACTCCAAGAGTAGCGCCCTAAGCCACGCAGCCACCGAAGCGGGTCGGGAACGCTATACACAAACCGTCGAATTTTTTTTTTCCGATAGGTACTGATTGTATACCTCAATTTTATTATGAACTGACATTATGACAGATATAAAAAGCTACTAAATCTATTCGGTGACCTGGCGGTTTAGGAATAAGGTGTCAAACTTCTGTGCTGGCGGCCGGGGTTCAATCCTCGGTCCCGGCACATATTTATCTCATTACCAAACCCTTCCTACACCTCTGACAAGACGTGTATTAATCACAACTTGTGAATTAGTGGAATGCCAGGCCTCCATCGTGGTTCGGATCCCTCGTTAAACTGTAGGTCCTCCCTTTCATCTCACAATCACCCTACCATTACACATTAGTGTAAGTGCGTATAACCCGAACGGGTAGTAAGACGCGGTGCTAATAATAATAATAATAATAATAATAAATCTACCTACACGTACTCATACTGTAGATAAAGTCATATGATCTACGGCTTTAACTTTTGATGGAAAAATATTAATATTTATAAATCAACACTAACAATACACAAGAATGTCATCAATGTTGGCCCAAAAAAAAAAGTTTGTATTTTCTAAAATGTGCTTCAAATGTCTATTCGTAAGAAAATCAGGGTATACCTGAAAGTTTTTATTAAATTATCCATCCCCTCAGTGGGTGCGCAGACAAATGGGTCAGTCTCGCCTAGTCTGGTTGGCCGATGACGGAGAGGTTGAGGTTCCAATCCCAGCCTATTGGGATTAGATGTAACCACACTTTCACCCCCTCCCCACCCCCACACATACAAATACAGGTACATGTATTTTAAACTATATTTTCAAAACCCCTATATCACCAGTATAGACCTATATTATTATTATTATTATTATTATTGCCACGTCTTACTACCCGTTCGGGTTACACGCACTTGCACTAATGTGTAATGGTAGGGTGATTGTGAGATGAAATGGAGGTCCTACAGTTTAACGTGGGATCCGAACCACGGTGGAGGCCTGGAATTCCACACATTCACAAGTTGTGATTAATACACATCTTGTCAGAGGTTAAGGAAGGGTTTGGTAATAAGATAAATCTGTGCCGGGACCGAGGATTGAACCCCGG
>CABEEJ010001483.1:19307-41807 GCA_901482245.1 Timema douglasi
GTGTGTGTGTGTGTGTGTGTGTGTGTGTGTGTGTGTGTGTGTATGTTATCGTAAAAGTCCGAAGACTGGTAAATCTTAGAATCTACCGGTATATCTTAACATTTACCAAATCTGTTAGTAAAAGTCCTAAATATATTAGAATATGTTTACATTTTGAGCTTAACCACCTCTGGAGTCAGGTGGTAGACAAGATCCTCAGTTATAGATTTGACCAGCATTCAAAAGTAAACCAATAACCTAACCTAACCTAACCAAGCCTAATCCAACCTCTAGGTTGGAAATCCTCTCTCCCACCTGACTCTATAGATGGTTAAAATTCAAAATGTAAACATTTTCTAGGATATTTCGGACTTTTACCATCAGATATTGGTAAATTCTAGGATATAGCAGTAGATTCAAAGATTTATCAATCTTCGAACGTTTACAGTTATTTATAATATACATAACGACCTACCAAGTCTCTGGTTAATTGTGAAGAGGCCTTATTTATTATCACATTTCCTAGCTTCTAAGAATGTTGACACTAAGGTGTGGGTGGGAGAGAGGAGGGGGTAAAGGGGAAGAGTGCTAGTTAAGATAAGTTTTGTTTGCAGCTTTCACTACAAAAAACTAGTTTGGACAAAATAAATCAAACATTGCCTTAGCAGATAGGTTTAGTATAAATTTCTATATAATAAACTAAGTACTTCTTGAATACTTGTCGTGGGCATAGGTGAGGTTATTGGGATGACGGGGTTAAAAGGGGGGTGTCCCCCCCATTCCCATATGGGATAAACACTAAACATGCTTTATTCATAAAATTTAAAATACACATTTTGGATTAATGCATAAATGATTACGGTAACTGTTTTTTCTATTGACAGATTTTATTCTGTTCGTACTGTTAATTTAGTACAAAATTTATATGTTTTAAAATTATTTTAAGGGAAAATTGGTTCACTTTGAACCCCTTCCCCAATAATTGAGAGCTAGCAATGCGTATGGTTATAGGCATAGCATGTTTTAATTTCATGATGTTCACAACAATGATTCAAGAAATGTTCAATCACAATAATTAATTAAATTAAATTAAATTAAACTTGTCTACTGAAGCAATATTTTATTTATTTAGTTAAAAATAACTGTTGTCATAAAAACTGTAGAATATACCGGTCTTAGCTTGTGGTCCGTTTCCATATCACCACAAATCCTTTTAAGATTGTGCGTCTTATTTATTGTCTATTCAAAACTACATTTCGGGAAATAGACGGTTTTTTCATGTAACAGTTTTATCTCTCAAGCCCATCCCACCCTTTAAAGGAAACTTTCACCTTGGTCATTCATAGAGAAATGTCGTCGTAGTGTGTACATTTTAGACTTTAAAACGCGTGGGATGTTTGGTACAGTCGGGTTTAATACGTTGGGTGCTCACAGATCGATACAAGCCTAATATTTCTGAATAGAGAGACAAACAAAATTAACTCTCTTATCAAAAAATAACAACATAATGATATTTAGGAAATTAAATTGGTTTGTGTTTATAGATTTAGAGTGTTAACTTATATTAAAATCGAATACTTTTTTCCACAAAATAATAGCTATTGGACACTAGTATTTTGTTTGGACAAAGCGAGGGATATTCAACAACTGTTGATATCACCATGTGAATAAAATTAAACTCTTATGTTTTTACTGGAGCAACATTTTATTTATATTGGCAAAAAAAAAAAAAGTTTTGCCATAAATACGGCAAAAACGCTGGCTTTTTCTCGCGTCTCATTTTCTCCCACCTTAATTTTGTCTAACTCCTTGGATTACCCGTTAGAGCATCTGTCTACAGTAGCCCCATGGCTTCTTTGGTGCTGACTGACAGCTCACAGCTGACTTCTGACAGTCAATATTTAGGTATATAACTAAATGTTTACTGTCAGAAGTGACAGCTGCTAAACACATGTTTTTGCAGATATTATGGTTCGGCGTAGGGATACATAATTTGGTCTGGTAACTTTCCAAAGCTCGTAGCTGTCAACTGTGAGCTGTCACTCAGCACCAAAGAAGCCATGGGGCTACTGTACTAATCCAAGAGTTAAAGGTTTCACTTCCATTATGGCCGGAAAAAATATCTTCAGTAAAATTATGTTTCTCCTTCTCTTTCAGAGTGATAAACTGAAGGGTGGTTTGTTCTATGATTAAGTTAATTTGTAAGTTGTGTGCTGATATGAGTAGGTTTGACATTGCACCGCAAATACCCCCTTTTAATAATGTATGTATATTTCCATGGTCATTGACATAATAGATGCCAAGGATATCCGCATATTTACATTAATGTAAAAGGGATGTAGAGTTTTTAGATTAAATGTACCAACATTTTTGTGAAGGGAAAGGGAAAAAATCTTTAGGAAATAAAAACACCTGAGTACACCTGGTCAGTATCTGAACCTCAGCCTTCCCCAACACCGGTAAACCCGACAAGACGAGACTGAATCCTCACGCCTCCTGGCTGGTATTCGAACCTCAGCCTTCTCCAACACCGGTAAACCAGACAAGACGAGGCTGAATCCTGTATCTTCATGCCTCCTGGTAGGTATTCGAACCTCAGTCTTTCCCAACACCGGTAAACCATACAAGACGAGACTGAATCCTCACGCCTCCTGGTTGTTATCCGAACCTCAACCTTTCCCAACATCGGTAAACCAGACAAGACGAGACTAAATCCTTACGCCTCCTGGTTGTTATCCGAACCTCAGCTTTTCCCAACACCGGTAAACCAGACAAGACGAGACTGTATCCTCACGCCTCCTGGTTGGTATCCGAACCTCAGCCTTCTCCAACACCGGTAAACCAGACAAGACGAGACTGAATCCTCGCGCCTTCTGGTGTGGGTCACAACTACCGACACAATGCATCCTGTCCCTATGATTGAGTGGTTGAGGTGGCCGTGTACGGCTGTAGGGTTCCATCTTTAAATCCCGATAGATGCTAAATTATGTGTTTGTGTAAGAATTATTTATTTACTATCGCGTTTTACTACCCATTCGAGCTCTACACCTATGTATTAATTACTCTAATGGGTTAGATGGGTTATAATTTAGAAGAAGTGCACCCGTATTTGCGTGGAAAACCATTTAGGAAAAATCACCCTCAGTGCACCCAGCCGGGATCAACCCCCAATCTCCCCGTCTTCAGCAGTCTAGTTTATTGCGAGAATAGCGCGTTATACCACGTGGCCACCGAATTGGGTTAGGAAGGTTTAATTGAGACGAAGTGCTGAGAGGAGGTGCACCCTCATTTGCTTGGGAGAAGAGTGAAAAACCATTTAGGAAAAAACACCTTCAGTGCGCCCGACTGGAATCGAACCCCGATCTCCCGGTCTTCGGCAGTCCAGTCTAACACTAAAGTAGCAGGTTAGATCACTCGGCCACCGAAGCGGGTCAAGCCTAACCTTGAACATGTTAACGTCATGGTTAGGTTAAGTTAATCCTGACTATGTTATTGTAGAAAGGAGAGCAATATACATTTTTCGGCAGTTCGTGGGTCTACCACTAAGTTTTCTCCTTTGAAATTATAAAATAACAAATAATATTATGATCAAACAAGAAACAAACAACCCGCCTCGGTGGCGTAGTTGGCTAACGCGGTAGTCGTGTTGAGCTCGACTGCTGAGGACGGGGAGATCGAGGTTCGAATCTCGGTCGGGTGAACGGGGGGTGCTTTTCCTAAATGGTGTTCCACTCTCCCTTCACGCAAATGCGGGTTCACTTCCTCTAATTCAACCTTCCCAATTCCTAATCCATTAGAGTAATTAGTACTTAAAGCGTATAACCCGAACGGGTAGTAAGACGTGGTGCTAAATATTATTATTATTATTATTATTATTATTATTATTAAGAAACAAACCATTTAAAACACGTATAGAAGGGCTCCTCTAGATGATTTGACGGTGAGAGCTGTACGAGGCTCTAATCTCGGTAATGTCTACTGAGGGTGTTCTTTTCCCCCTAAATGGCTTCTCACTACCCCTCCACATAGGTTCGGGTACATTTCCTCTATACTCTACCTAGCTCATCACTACCCCAGTAACGTATAGCCCGCACTACGCACGATTTAAACCGTCTTCACCTACTTCGGTGGTCGAATGGTCTAAGGCGTGACTCTCTCGAAATACTGGACTGCAAATTACGGGGAGATTGGGGTTCGAACGCCGGTCGGGTGTACTGAGGGTGATTTTCCCTAAATGGTTTTCCTCTACCTTCTCGCAAATGGGGGTACACTTGCTCTAAATTTAATCTTCCTCATATCTAACACATTAGCGTAATTAGTACACATGCATATAGCCCGAACGGTAAGCAAAACACAATGTTAAAAAAAACAGTTATTTAATCTGAGTGATTGTTGCCTTTCAGAATAACTCCAGCCGATCATTTTTTGTCATTCATTTGGGCAATAAATGACCTAAAACAGTGAACATCAAGATATGGTAGCCTATTAAGATTGATTCACATGATCGCAGGAAATAGAGAGCCGATTCTGCTTGAGAGAAACAGCAATTCACACGATCGCAGAAATATGTGTTGAACCCATGATACTCCACAACGCAACCTTGAAACAACATATAATAACAATAACAAATGTTTTGTTTTCGAATGAATAACCGGACCTTTTAAGATAATGTTATTATATATGTCGTGTGTTTACATCGATAAAAACCCGCCTCGGTGGCGTAGTTGGCTAACGCGCTAGTCGTGTTGAGCTCAACCGCTGAGAACGGGGAGATCGAGGTTCGAATCTCGAGTCGGATGAACTGGGGTTGGTTTTTACTAAATGGTTTTCCACTCCCCCGTCCATGCAAATGCGGGTTTACTTCCTCTAATTCAACCTTCCCAAATCCTAATCCATTAGCGTAATTAGTACTTAAAGCGTGTAACGCGGACGGGTAGTAGGACGCGGTGCTAAATATTATTATTATTATTATTATTATTATTATTATTATTATTATTAGATCGACAAAAGCTTGTCCCATTTAAAATGTGTTGATCCATTTAGCTTCATTACACTCCACGCAGCCTTTGACCTTTCTAAAGTTAACGGCGCATGCACATTGAATAAAATTATTATTATTATTATTAGCACCGCGTCTTACTACCCGTTCGGGCTATACGCACTTATGCTAATGTGTAATGTTAGGGTGATTGTGAGATGAAATGAAGGACCTACAGTTTAACTTGGAATCCGAACCACGGTGGAGGCCTGGCATTCCACACATTCACAAGATGTCTTGTCAGAGGTGAAGGAAGGATTTGGTAATAATATAAATCTTTGCCGGGACCGAGGATTGAACCCCGGCCACCAGCATAGAAGTCCGACACCTTACCCCTAGACCGCCAGGTCACCGACCACATTGAATAAAAAGTTATTCGAAATGTTGCTTGACTTTCACAAGCAGACTGTGTCACGCAGAGCACACAAAGTTGAAACTATTTCAACTCAAGCCAAGCGGATCGCACTTAAATAGTGTGATTTGGTTTAGATCTCGGGACGTGACCCAGTTAATGTTCATCTCTTATGTTTCAATGAGCGTGTGGCGAAATAAAATGTTTTGGGGACTACTGCGTTAGAACGGTTTCTTTTTATAATATGAGTGTAAGTATATTCAGTCGGAGTTTTTCTTGTCTTAAATTTCACATCATTCACAACTTAGTGCACATCTAGTTGCAAAGAGATTACAAAAAATATTCTTGACCATAGCCTAAAGAAACCGTATTTATTTTTGCCAAAGGCATCAACCACAAATTCATAAAATTATATCAACAGATAAGGGGAGACCTGTTGCTTTAGGAGTAACGTGTCAGACTTCTGTGTTAAGGGTCTGGGGCTCAAACCCCGGTCCCGGTATAAACTTATCTGATTACCAAACCCTTCCTTCATCTCTCATAAAGTGTATGCTTTCACGCTTCGTGAATTTGTGGAAGGCCAGGACTCCACTGTGGTCCGGAACCCGTGTTAAACTGTTGGTCCCCTCTGTTTTTCACCATCATCCTACCATTTGAGGATAACGGAATTCACCTTAATGGTGTCCCCACCTTAGAAATTAACACCTCCTTTCACCAGGAGAGCAGAGGTAAAGAAGAGGTCGAACGGCTAGATCTATATCATAATCCCAACCCCATATATCGACCTATAAATCCAAATCAACATAAAATGTTGGCAAAGGTTTAATATTTCTTTGCGCACTTTTATTTGATGACTTCAAGTATTTAATCACATTATAATATGCTAAATGCATAATAGAAACATACATTTTAAAAATTATGCTAGGCGATGGCACAATTTAAGCACAAAATATGTGCAAAATTTTTAATTTGTGTTGCACATTTTTTAATGCTAACATTAAGATATTAAGAACCCTTAGAATAATTAGTTATTTGCATTTAGTGACACAAAATCTAAACAGTATGTCAAATGGTTGCACAAATTAAGTACAACATATTTGCCCAAATTTAATATTTTGTGCCTTTTTTTTTGCTAACTTATATGATCCACAGGCTACACTGGAGGTGATTTTCCACTGAGGGTTTTCTCATCCTCTCTCCAGGCGAATGCCTCCGCATGTCCTTAAAGGTTGTCTTCCTCACCCCATGTCCTTAGATTGGGAATCAAACTAGTTGTGAGTATCATCTTTAATTGTCGGTAGTACTAAACAAAGATTAAAACATATGTATTGAAGTTACACTACTTTTATTTGTGCACCACTTCGTAATATCCGTTAGAGCTGTCCAAATAGTTACTCTAATGGTGTCACTAAACCTGAAAATGTACCGGAATTTGCGTGAAAGGGATATTGGGAAATAATTTAGTTAAAACTATTGTCATTCCACCCAACCGGAGCTCGAACTGAAATCGTCCAGTCACCAGCAATCTAGCAAATTATTGGAGTGACACAAATTAGACTAGGGGTTTACAACCTGGGGGTCACGACCCCGTTTATTTAGGTTAGCGCTTTATGTTTATTTTTAAAGTAATTATAATATTATAAGAAGGTGCAAAATCCAAATATAAATATAAGTTCAATTAAATGAACAATGATAACCTGGAATCGAGATTATAGCCCAGCTTTGCGCAACAGTACTCCAACAACGAGCCCTCCTGTGGTAGAGCATTAGTGTGCAAAACCAAAGTCTTCGAGTTCGATTCTGGTGTTCAGGTTGTCATTTTTAACTTCTTTTTTTTAAATACCGCGTCTTACTACCTGATCAGTGAATATGTTTATTTACTAATCACAATAATGGTTTATGGATGAGAAGGCATATACATAGAGGAATTATACCCGAATTTTTGTGTGTAGAGAGAGAGCGAGTGTGTGTGTGTGTGTGTGTGTGTGTGTGTAAAGCCATTTTGGAAAAACCACCCTTAGTACACCTAACCGAGATTCGAACCTCGATCTCCTAATCGTCAGTAATCTAGTCTACTGCGAAAGTACCACGTTTGACCACGTGGCAACTGAAGCGGGTTTCACTTAATTGAACTTAATTGGATAACCACCATAAATAAGTTTATGATACATTTAAATAACAAAAAATGTAAGTGGTTAAAGTGACAAAAATTGTTCTTTCCTTGGTTACTCAACTCTGAGAACTTCTTTCTGACTTCATTTATTGATGTAGTCTCGTGTTTGGTTGAGTGAAGCTGCTAGCATGACTACAAAAAAAAAAGGCTCGTTGATTCTCTTTTGGGACATCCTTGTCACATTTGTATGATTACTATATCATAACCAATCAATAAGAATTAAATCAAGCACGCAGGCCTTACGTCACGAACCCTCTTTCGGTATGTTCAGTGATTAGGTCAAGATAAAGATTCCGACTGAGGTTGAATTTTTCTAATAGATTCCCCCGTACACGCAAATAAAGGTATATTTACTTCAAATTTTGCCTACTTATCAGGTGTAATTAAATGCGGATAGCCTGAATTGGTGGTATGATTCAGCGAAAATAATAGTTTAAAAACCCACTTCAATGGCCTCGTGGTCTAACGTGCTACTCTCTTGTTGGACTAGACTGCTGAAGATGGGGAGATCGGGGTTCCGATCCTGGTCGGGTGCATGGAGGGTGTTTTTCCCCTAAATGGTTTTTCCACTATTCTTCAACGTAAATGTGGGTGCTCTTCCTCTCAATTAAGCCTTCCTAATCCCCACACCACTAGTATAATAATTAGTACATAGGCGTACAACCTGGGGTGCTATAATTATATTATTAATAATATTGATTTAAAAGATAATATATGAACACTTGTAGGATGTCTTGGGTTCAAATATTTAAAAAAATATAGGGTCAAACACCGCAAAAGTGTGGAAACAACTGATTTATAACGTGTGAAGACAGATGTGGGTGAAATGTTTGATTAGCAATGCTTAAAGTGCGAATGTAGCGTGCGTGAGGAAAATTAAGAATGTTTGCAATTTTCATAGCAAAACACTTTTTGGCCAAAAATAAATAAAATATTGGTTTAGTAGAAACATAGAGTTTAATTTTCTTCACGTGGTGTTATCAACCGGGTTTGAATAAATCTCAAGGGTGTCCTGGAATTTAGTGACAACTTTTTCTCTTCATTTAAAAAGTTTCTCATCTAACGCCACTATGCTAATTACAGAAATTCAACAACTGTTGATATCACTGTGCAGTGGTGGCTCGTAGCTAAAATTAGTGGGGGTGCTACTAACACAGGAAGCAAAACAGTGCATTTTTTTTACTTCACAGCTGCAAAGCCAACTTATTCGTTGGTACCATTCAGAATTAAAGCTACGAATATATTTCTTTTTGTTGCTTTTGCCTGGCTGAGATATTAGAATATCAGGTGTTGAACGACCTCTTTTCTTAACTGTAACTTTCTCATGGAGAGATAGCTGTGGAAAATTAAGCTGTTGAAGTTCACTTACAGTGACAGAACTTATTTCTTGAGGATGCAAGGCCATGGTTAAAGTTTTCTGTTAAATAAAATAACTGAAAAAAATTAATTAAATAGAATAGCTGGAAGCAGAATAATAATCTAATTCTACATTCTTCTACACTTTATCACATTCAAGAATATGGTATATGGTTTTTAAGCACAACACACGCTGAGTAAAAAAACTTCCTTCCGCCATCACGCCAGAGCCGGCACTGCGAGAGAAACAGTGGTCTCTCTAACTGGCAGTCCCGCCTTCCTCCCCACCCACTCCTATGTGCGCATGCGCACAACAGTCAAACCCCACGCCACTGGCACTGTGAAACGCACAGTTCCATACAAAGATTTTTGAATCTTTTTCATAACTGGGGAATGGCTACTAAAGTACTGACATTAAGCTTAAGGAATATATATTGTACTACAAAAATAAAAATAGAATTAAAGAAAAGAGGACTCATTATATTAAATGTTATCTATAATATCAAGTGGAAAATAGGGGGTGCTGCAGTTCCGCAGTGCCTATACACGAGCCGCCACTGTCACCGTGGGAAGAAAATTAAACTATATGATTTTACTGGCGCAACATTCTATTTATTTTGGCGATATATATATATATATATATACTACAAACAGACTTGCCTTTTCTCGCGTCCTCTATATCCCCACCTTAAGGCCCACAACAATGTTTACTTTGTGATTGTGTAAAGTTAATTCAGAGAGCGTGGAGGTTTTCCAACAAACTACATTACCCGCACAGGTGGGCTCGCGGAAGAAATGTCAGGCTCAACTAGTCGGGCTTGCCAGTTACAGAAAAGCCAGGGTTTGAATATCGGCTGTCTGCTGAGAGAGTATTTTTTCCTAGTGGACTTTTCACAGTCTCTTTCTATCTCCACGTGAATTAGGGCAAAATCCCTTTAAGTCCTCAGTGAGTGAGAGATGGCGAGAAAATGTATATAAATTAATGTTACAAATAATTACATAGTGTTATACAAAGCTTTAAAGTACCAGCTTTTAAGTGATAAATACAACCTTAAGGTGCCTGTTTCTTAATGGTAGACACAGATTTAAGGTGTCAGTTTTATAGTGGTAGGCAGAGCTTTAAAGTACAGGTTTAATAATGATAGGCACAGTTCTAAATTGAAGTGGTTTGCCCAACCTTAAACTGTAAGTTATAAAATGGTAGTTACAGCCTTAAAGTGTAAGTTTCCAAGAGGTAGGTACAGCCTTAAAGTGTAAGTTATAAAGTGGTAGGTACAGTCTTAAAGTGTAAGTTTCCAAGAGGTAGGTACAGCCTTAAAGTGTAAGTTATAAAGTGGTAGTTACAGCCTTAAAGTATAAGTTTCCAAGAGGTAGGTACAGCCTTAAAGTGTGAGTTATAAAATAGTAGTTACAGCCTTAAATTGTAAGTTTCCAAGTCGTAGATACAGCCTTAAAGTGTAAGTTATAAAGTGGTAGTTACAGCCTTAAAGTGTAAGTTATAAAGTGGTAGATACAGCCTTAAAGTTTAAGTTTCCAAGTGGTAGTTACAGCCTTAAAATGTAAGTTATAAAATGGTAGTTACAGCCTTAAAGTGTAAGTTTCCAAGTCGTAGATACAGCCTTAAAGTGCAAGTTTCCAAGTGGTAGGTACAGCCTTAAAGTGGTCGTATCCCGCCGCGCCTCGTTGTGACGCCTCGAGTAAACAAACACTACACTAAATAAACCAAACCCACTAACCTCTGCCCTTAAACCACGACACTCGCATATGTTTACCAAGCACCTGAACACTTAAAAAGACAACACCCACATACAATGACAGCGTTACTTTAAACATGTTTTATTCGCAAAAACGACAATATTTTTCTCTCTCTTCTCTTCACCCTGCAGGAATTTATCGCACCTCATTTATTCTCTACGTAGTTGACATTAGTATTGTTCGCTAGTCGGTGACCTGTGACCTCGGCGTGAGTCAGTCTATGAAACGCGGAACAAGGATGGGCCTTCCTTGGTTAGATCAACTTGTCGAAAAACCATATTTTTTTTCCTCCTGATATTGATTTAAATACTTGTCTTGTAAACAATAAATATAAATTTACCTTTAAAAATCAAATAACCGGATTAATATTAAACATTATCATTAAATCCAAAAATTAATATTTTTACTAACAAACAATATTTATAATCTGTTTATTAATAGGAACAATAACTTCTCCTTGTGTCCCAGTTTTATTTGAGCTGCCACAACTACTTTAAACTAAAATAGATATATTCATTTAATTATAGATTATCTTTAATTGAATTTTAATCAAATTTCCAGTAAGTAAGTCTGAGGTTTCCAGAATAAATAGTTGGCGAACATGTATAATGATGGCATTAAATTTTAAACTATCTTGTTTGATGTACCTTGGTGTTATTTACATACAAACGTAAAATCAGGTGTTTAGTTATCTACACAAGTTGTTATTTAAGGATCATTTTACAAATTTAAATATAATGTTGAAACTATGGACTTAACTGGACTTTCAGCATCGTTACCATGCTTGCAACTTTAACAAAACTTTGTGGACTCCAAAACACCACAAAACACTGCAATAAAATATAACGATCTCGCCAACCATCTTACTTGTCGGTCTCATGTGGTCACAGTGTCTTTCACAGGCCAGGCCACCTCAACTCTCCTCAACTGGCAGCCTACTCTTGGTTGTGGCGTTCACCACCAGGGGCACTTCTTCAGCCGACACTTTGGAGCGTATGAACATATAATGATAAAGATACCTGGCTATTGTCTAAGCTTTTAGAAGAATTTTTACTCGTGAAAGTAAAAACTGATAATTGATAACTGAGTTGAAATGGCCTTGAGATTAAGAGCGTGCATCACATACCAATCAACTCGTGATACAGTCGGCTAGAAATTGTAAATTTACACGAACACTATTGCACGTGGATCAATTCTGACTTAACATTAATGGAGATAAAGAGTTAGCAGAAGTTACTAATACTTAACACTGTCGAAATATTATATTATATTTGGATAAAAACTGCATTTAAAGTGATGAGAAAGAGAGTGAAGGGGAGTATTGGATGTCAGTGTTGCGTCAATTACTCATTCAGAAAGTGGAATACTCCAAATTACTATACAGGAAATATAAAGTTATAACAAGCACATTCAATCAGGGAAAAAAAAAGTTTATTTTACTGTGAGAGCTGGCAAACTAAAATTCGCCACACTTTTGTGTCCAATTCTTCATTTGTGGTGATCGTCGACAAGGTTGCCTACCCCAGCACTATAGGCAATCTGGCAGTGAGGCAGGTCATACGCGTTGCCTCACTTTGATCTGACGACACGAGTTGGCTCAGTCACGGATTGCCACGCTCTGTTCGTCGACACAGCAGAGGCAGGCCTCGTTTCCAATTGGCCTCTGGTGTATACGCACCTAACGACTACAGCGCTTGGTGGTTGAATGTGTCACTAACGTCGAGTCTGCTGTTGATTATATATGGTAATACTTCAATTTTATATTCAAATCTTGTGAATGTGGGGAATTCCAGGCCTCCACCGTGGTTCAAATTCCACGTTAAGCTGTAGGTCCTCCATTTCATCTCACAATCACCCTACCATTACACATTAGCGATAAGTGCGTATAACCCGAACGGGTAGTAAGACGCGGTGCTAATAATAATAATATATTCAAAGTCTTAACGAATACAAATCCTTAATCTGGGATTCAATTATCTGAAATATTTAGCAGGAAAATGTTCATTTCTAACTGCCACTATTTGTTTGTGTTTAGTATTTGCTAACAACTTTGCCTAACTCATCCCTCTTTTTCTTCCCCCGACACATGGTTTGATGTAATTATGTATATATTCAATAGGTGATGGGTGCCACACAGCTCCCCTATCCCAAACCCTTAAGGTGGGGGTGTAGGAGACGCGATGAAAGATAAATGATTTTGCAATCTTTATGTCAAAACTTTTTTTTGGTCAAAATAAATCAAATATTGCTCCAGTACAAACAAATAGTTTAATTTTATTCACATGTTGATATCAACAGTTGTTGAATATCTGTCAAGGGTGTCCTGCAATTTAATGACAACTTTTTATCTCCGTTTAAAAGGTTTCTCATCTAATTATGCCAAGATCATTACCGATATTCAACAACTGTTGATATCAACATGTGAAAATAATTAAACTCTATGTTTCTAATGAAGGAATATTTTATTCATTTTGTTCAAAAAAAGTTTTGTTATAAAAACTGGAAGGAAAAAAACCTTACATTTTCTCGCGTTTCTTACATACACACCTCAAACTACTTATATGACTGAAATCCCCACTGCGGTAAAAAATATTCTTATTAAAGAATCACTCAATCATTTATGGCTTGCTTTGGTGGCCGAATGGTCTAAGGCGTCACTCTCACAATACGTTAGATTTCTGATGACAGGGAGATCGGGGCTAGAATCCCAGTTGGATCTACTGAGGGTGTTTTTTCCTAAATGGTTCCCCATACTCCTTTAACGCAAATGCGGATAAATTGCCTTTAAAATGCTTCCTTGTGCATCCCTACCTCATTAGAGTAGTTAGCACATATTCTTATAGCCTAAGACGTGTTGCTGAAAAAAGTTTCTCACCTATAAGCAAGTATTTGTTTGTAGAGGTATTGGAAAATTGGAACTGTCTTGTTCCATGGTGGACAGATGTGTTACTCTTTTCTCGATGTTTCTGTAACGGTGTATATTATTTAATAAATAAGTCGACCTCGGTTATCTTGGAGTATAGTGCTTGCCTCATGACCCAATGTTCGCAGGTTCGATCCCAGTCGAAGTCGACAGATTTTTCTTGAGTGATAAAAGTCCATGGCACAACTTCCTTCGGAGAGGAAGCAAGGGGGTAGAAAGGTGGGGGGCCCATGGGGTCTAAACCCCATGGGATAAACTGGACCCCTGGAATTTGTTTGACTCTCCCTTAAAGGGGTTTCACCAATACATATAAAAACCTAATGTTTAAGTTTTTTAATATCACTAGAGTTTTAACTATATATTATATCATCAACCAAATATTAGTTAATAAATATTTTAACCTTCACCTTCAAGATACACCTCGTAAAACTTTCGATGGTAAAATTAGCTCTGTCAACATTTCAAATACCGTATTTTTTTCTCATACATTATTACCCTTTGCCCACTCATTTTCTCAACATACCCATTTACTCAAAACATTATTTTCTAATTAGGAAAAGTTTGGAAGAAAGGGTAGGGCCGGGGTGGGTCTAGACCCTCTAGAATTTGATGGGGAGCCCCCCGTAGAAAAATGAGCTGTCTACGCCCTAGAGGGGCAGTAAAGGCATCCCGTCGGCCTCATGTTCATTGTGTCATCTAAAAGAGTATTGTAAGGTATGTGAAAATACCATTCCAGACTAAATTGGTGGCTCTTTCACCCTCCCTCATAGAAATTTTTGTGTGCTGATTTAATCAGTCATTTCAGAAATGCACGCTAAATAACTCAACAAAAAGAAATCATTTATGCTCTTTGGTGGTTTGTTTCACAAATTTTACTAATTTTTTAGTAAATGTTCCTATTCTAAGACTAGACCCTTCCCCCTCCCCCCCCACTGCATTATTATTTTAACACACATATTGAATTATTATTTATTATCTATCACCGCGTCTTACTACGCGTTCGGGTTATACGCTTTAAGTACTAATTACGATAATGGATTGGGAATTAGGGAGGTTGAATTAGAGGAAGTGAACCCGCATTTGCGTGTAGGGAGAGTGGAAAACTATTTAGGGAAAAACCACCCCCAGTTCACCCGACCGAGATTCGAACCTCGGTCTCCCCGTCCTCAGCAGTCGAGCTTAACACGACTAGCGCGTTAGCCAACTACGCCACCGAGGCGGGTCACACATATTGAAGAATCATCATAGACTCTACCATAAAATATGAGTGACTATCGACATTTTTATGAGGAATAAATTAAATTTTCAAAATAAAATATAGCCTATGCTACTCGCTGATAATGTAGCTTTATATTGGTGAAAGAGTTTTTAAAATCGGTCCAGTAGTTTTTGGGTTTAACCATTACAAACAAAAAAACAAAAAATCAAATCTTTCCTCTTTATAATATTAGTGAAGATAAAAAAGATGGAAAGTCTGTGTGATGCAATTATTTCAATTATGTTTCCGCAGCAATGTACATTATTTCGTTTCACACATCTTACAATATTGAAGTAAATATATCAATGAGCGAGAAAGAATTTATTTGCACTGGATCGGTAACATTTATTATATTTTTCTTTAGCTCAAAATTGTTATATGATAAAATTGATCAAATAAATACCTTATGATGTGATTCATTTAATGCCCATCCCAGATACAGAAATTAGTCACATATAATTTTTATTTTTTTATGTAAAACACTTGTAATCTTTTGATATCTTGATGGCGAAATATGGGCTAGTCAAACAACTTACCTACCTACTATGATTCATCCAGTAGCATCTTATTTGATAAATGAGTTTATGAAATTAGCTTTCTCATAATGGGTGAGGCCATATATTAAAATTGTTATGACTAACTTCTTATTTTAGAAATTAGCAGTCTTGAGATGGTGTACAACAGTTGTTTGCGTACTAGCAGATATAATTTATCTTCAACTTTGTCCCCCCCAAAGTTGTTTTTGAATAATGCAAGCTATATAAACACTGTAATCTATATATAAAATATGTATTGCATCCAAAATAATATATTAAGTAATAAGTGTACATAGATTTTTATTTTATTTTAGCTACGATGTCTTCACCTACCCCAAATTGAATTGATATACAAGAACGGGTTAGGGTGCTGTCTGAGTCCTAGTGTTGTTAGAGTGCCAGTGTTGTTAAATTTCTAGTGTTGTTAGAGTGCTAGTGTTGTTTGAATGCTAATATTGTCTGGGTGTTAGTTTTTTTAGTGACGGTGATGCCTGAGTGACAATTTCTCTTACATTTTAGACTTTTATTAGTAGGATTTTCAAGGAAAAAAACGGTATATTCCTTTAAAATAAACAAAACCCACTCAAAGAAGACCGTTATCCGACTCTTAAGATAAAAAAAATCAATACACATTTCATAAACATTTATTTTTTTCAGATTAGTTAACTTTTATTTCAACCTGCCTGGTATAAATAAATCCACACCCTCAGTTATTAATAATTTATAGCAGATTTATTATCCAGGAAGATATTTGTACGCTTTATTTATTTTAGTGTAAAGTTGTAAAGGGTTAATTTATGTTTGAGCTTTCATTATGTCAATATATTTTTTATTCATAAAGTTTTATAATTTAAGGCCATTTGACAATGAAAACTATTAAAACTTTTGAATCTCTAACATAAAATCTTGGCAGTGAATTTAACATAACTGTGTGTAGCACTGGCCGAGCCAGGATTCGTTTGTGGTGGAGGGATTCGGGGTCCATTGGTTTTTCTCGCATACAATTTTGAAAATTTAAGTACTGCTAAATGCAAATGCATCGAAAGAAACACAATACTATCAGAAATAATTTAAAATTTATAAAAATTGTCATAATTCTGTAGTTATTATGACTATTAAGTTTTTATGAACACGTTTTTATCCACGCATACTGCTAGAATATACAAACATGCCAGTTTCAATAAATTGTATTGTGGAAAATTGATTTATAAAATTATTTTATGAGCTAAAATCTGAAAATTCAAATAAGCAACTTACAGTAACTCTTAACTCACAAAATCACTTTTGAACTAATTCACTTTTGTTATATGTTAATTTTCTTTGGCTTCATAGAAATATTCTTGAGGACTTCATCCTTCCCATGTGGAAAGATCATATCTATTTATAAAAAAATTTCAACTCACAAACACTCAATTCGTATTGATGGCAGTGATATTTTATTCTAATCCGACAATTTTTTAAAAATTATTCAGAGTTTGAATCTCATACGCCTATTATTTGGGTATCATACCTCCAAGAAATATATATATACACCCCTGGTTAAGAACTCCTGTTTTATTGTGTTAAGATTAAGGTGGCCACCTCGGTCAACGAGAAAGTACCAATCACTGTCAGGTCACACTTCTTAAAATACAATGATCTGGGTCATTTTCTGGAACTACTTCTCTATTTTGTCTCATCTAATATTTCGTTTCGCCCTTCACATACTACCACCCTTTTTCATGTCAATAAAAAATATGGTAAGTAAAGCTAATAACCAAGAAACTTATCTCAATGAAAAGAGGAAAGCTCGCTGCTAGTTCTCAAATATATTAAAATTTTCTGTTGCTAGCCGATCAAAGAATTACTGTATTGGTTAGAGGAAAGCTAAATCTAGAGCTTTTTTTTTCATCAAACCTAGTCTCATAGCTCCAAAAATATTTTTTAAAAGTCTTTGACATGAGCTAATGTCACATTATCACAAATTTTCTTCTAGTAATAAAATTCAAAATAACGGGCTGTTAAAGAAAAAGAGCCCTGTTGGATTCGGCTTTATTTTGCCGCGAACAATAGTTTGAAATAACATCTCATATAATTAAATATTGCGTTAGAGATTAAAGTCTGTGCGACAATTTTTCTCGGTTACCGAGGCGGCCCCCTTAACTTTTATTTATTTGAGGTATTTAACGTGAACCTTCTGGACCAACTGATTATATAAACACACGACTTATAAACTTAATTTAAAACAGACACAACGCACAGCCCCCCGGCCGTTAATTCATCACTGTGGAAAGGGAAACCCACATTTCTCCAATAATAAATATTTTGTCCATGCCAGGAATAGAACCCGGGGTTTCTTAGCTCAGTAGACAGACACGTTACTGACTAAGCTGAGGTGCCGGACTCCCCCCTTAACTCCATACCAACTCTCACATGAGTCATAAGTCGGCTCCCTCAGACTTCAATTGGTCAGTCCACCAGATGTTCGTTCCCCTTGGTAAGAGGAGAGATTTTGATCTTGACCTCTGCGTTTGTTTGACAGGAGACATTTTGAACAAGATGTATCCCGTCAAACGAAGAGGTTAGAAGAAGAAGAAAAAAAGTAAAGGGCTTAGTTTAACGCTCTAAAAAAAAGTCACGTCAAGAGATCGATTATTGGTGACGTCACGAAATATTTTCGGTGGTGATCTTGTAAGAACTGACCGGCTTTTGCACGCCATATGGATCTAATCACTGTTAATACCAGGGTGACGTCAACTCGCTTCAATTAAAGTGTGGTCCATGAGATAGGTCAGTGGTCCTTCCATTGGGAGAGGTGGGACCGGAGAGTACGGGCAAGGGTGGCCTAAGTCGCTCACGACGGTCCACGGTAGTCCACAAACACTTGAGACGGCTGATCTGACAAACAGACTAATAGGAGCGGTTTATTTTATATTGTATCAACAGCTTTGGTGACCGCATGGTCTAAGGCGCTACTCTCGTTGTAGACTAGACTGCCGATGACAGGGAAATCAAGGTTCGAATCTCGGTCGGGTGTACTGAGGGTAGTTTAGAGGAAACGTCTCTGGATTTGAGTAGAGGAAGAATAGAAAATCACTAGGGAAAAACCACGCTCAGTACACCCGACCGAGATTCGAACCTTGATATCGTGGTCATCAGCAGTATATTCTACTGGGAGAGTAGCGAATCAGACCATGTGGCCACCGAAGATGGTGTTTACAATATGATTAGTATTTATCTATAGGTATGTAAAACATATAAAAAATAAATTGTACGACACAATCGCACAGACGTTTTCAAATTAAGTATTATAGTATGGGAGAAAATTTTCAAAAATAGATCTTCAAGTAAGCTACCTTCCTAAAAACAAAAACATCATCTTGTTAATCACAAAAATATTTATTATCTATAAGTTTAAACAAAATTATTCAAATAAACTTATTCTTATTTATCATGGAAAACATTTTCCATGGACTTATTTTTAACTTAAACTTCAAGGCACATTTTGAAAAATGTCTAACTTTCTGTAATTTGTCTCAAGTAAACTATCTTTAAATGATTTTATTTAGAAAACTAAAGATATATATTATTATTAATCGTGTAAAATAGTCCCCTGGACCTTGTTTTTTACAAAATAGTCAAAGCCATTTTCAAAATATTTCGAATTTTCAAATATTACTTTAATTTAAATCATCCTTTAACGAGTTTTTACTCAAATACCAAGAATACAGTGTTATTTAAGAGGTAAACCACTCCCTAGATATACACTTTAAACAAAATCGTTGGATTCTGAAAATTGAAAAGTGACACTTGGACACGGGAACCGAAATCGGGACCTTCAGCTTAGTACGTCATTGCTCTGCCACTGAGATATCCAGTAGTCGTCCCGTGCCCAGGCTCATTCTCCACTCATATTTTAAGGCCGAGTCTATGATGGACGTGCGGAAATTGTCGGCTTTATTCACGAGCTATAAGATAACGCAGCCACCTTCGACTCGGTAGTTGGCGTTTTACTGCCACTTGTACAGTTGTTGTTATTATTATTATTGTACAGGATTTTTTATATTAAGAATCAAATAGCCGAAGCTATTATTGGCTATTTCCCATGTCCAGGTGTTATTTTTAAATTTTCGGGATAAGATATATATTTGGAGAATTCCTCTCTTAGGTACAAATAATAGCTTTGGCAATTTGATTCTTAAAATCGTCAGAGTAATTTTCAAAAAAATTTTAATCCTAATAAAATCACGCTATAGTCAACTAACCTTAATTTTAGGGCTAAGGTCAAAATAAAATACTCTCTGAATATCAAGTTTGAACCAAGTTCATCAAACCGTTTTATATCTGTGGCCAGGGACAAGCAGACAGACAGAGAAACAAAGGTAAGACCTAATTGTAGAATCCATTTTTTTTTCTTGTCCACATAAAACGTAAATATTCATCATAATTTCGAGATAGAGCTTTTTTTTTACGATTACAATACTTTCTCTTGAGATGAGAAAGTAAAAAAAGACAGCTGCAAGTAATATAGTATGACTTGACTCGTAAATATATGGATGTAGATCTATTAGTCTTTCTGTCAGATAAGATTCTTCCTGTGAAAATTAAACCGTTCTCGATTAAATTAGTCTGATCAAGGGATTGAACCCGGATCCCTTAGACTTCTACAATTTTCTGTCCAATCAGAAGTTCAATGAAGAATTTGTTATTACTATTTACTATTATCCTCGGTCCAGGCACAGATTTATCTGATTACCAAACCTTTCCTTCACCTCTGACAAGACATCTTGTGAATGTGGGGAATGCCAGGCCTCCATCGTGGTTCGGATTCCACGTTAAACTGTAGGTCCTCCATTTCATCTCACAATCACCCTACCATTACACATTAGCGTAAGTGCGTACAACCCGAACGGGTAGTAAGACGCGGTGCTAATAATAATAATAATAATAATAAAAATAACAATATTTACTATTACTATAACAACATTTATTCTGATGATCAACTTGACCAATTAGAGTACTAATGGTCCTGTCCTAGGTTAAGTGAGTTTGTAATTTATCTCCTGATCTAGTTTGTGTGTTTGTGAAGTGCCCGATTAATACCTCAAATTAGAACAATCGCTGCACAAATATATTTGCTCGCTCACGTCATACTAGTCCATCGATTATTTTTAGTAAACATTTGGTCAAGCTTTCACTAAATACTGTAGGAGGAGGAGGATTTATTCAAGAAACGCATCAGCATACATCTGAATGTAATATTGAAATCCCTTTAAAGGGAGGAACTTTACTCCAATATACTAAACCTTTGGTGTGAGTTTTGGGGACGCGAGAAATAATAAGTGTTATTACAGTTCTTACAGCTAAACATTTTTATGGCCAATTATATCAAATAATTATTTAGTGGAAATATATATTTTTCAATTTTCTTCACTTAGTGATATCAACAGTTGTTGAATATTTGTCATTGACATAGTAGCATTATATGAGAAACGTATTAAACAAAATAAAAGTTTTCATCAAACTCCAGGACAGCCTTGATATAATAATAATAATAATAATAATCAAGAACTGTTGATATCACCAAGTGAAGAGAATTAAACTTTATGTTTCTTCTAGAGAAATGTTTTATTTAGTTTGGCCAAAAAAATGTCTCGCTATAAAAAAAACTGCAAAAACTTTGCAGTTTTATCTTGTTCCCTTCATCTGGTGACCTGGTAATATAGGGGTAAGGTGTCGGGCTCCTGTGCTGGAAGTCCGGGGTTCAATCCTCGCTCCCGAAACAAATTTATATGATTACCAAACCCTTCCTTCACCTCTGACAAGACGTGTACTAAATCACAACTTGTGAATGTGTGGAATGCCAGGCCCTCTACCGTGGTTCGGATTCCACGTTAGATTGTAGGTCCTCCATTTCATCTCAGAATCACCCTACCATTGCACATTAGCATAAGTGCGTAAAACCCGAATGGGTAATAAGACGCGGTGCTATTAATAATAATCGTAATAGTGTTCCATTCATTCCCAGCTCAATGGGAATGAATAATTTTCTCATGCTCCAGCATTCATCTGAGAATAATATTGTAACCTCATAACGGAGAGGAATACTTCTCTCATGAACCAGCATTCATCTGCATGAAAATAATATTAGAATATTCTCACGGGTAGAATGTTCCTCCTATGGCCCTGACCATGCTGGTGTCACGAGGTACGAAGGTTTGGCCAAATGTTGATAGAGAATGAGCAACCTTCAGGAGCCTCTCGGTCGTCGGATTCCTCGAGGAGGCCGAGGTCAGCTTCACTTGATTCACTGTTGCTCACATAGCAAGCTGGACGGTCAACAGGGAGTGTAATCGACAGTGCTGGCAACAAACCACAAGCCTCCAGTTTCTGGCAACATACAAGACCGGTAGACACGTTAGTTAACAACAGGACAGATTAGACGTGCCAGTATTTGGTAAGACACAGAGCTAATAGACATGCTAGTTTCTGGCACTATACAGTACGATTATATCTGGCAACACACAGGAGTAGTAGATGTACCAGTCTCTAGCAACACACAGGACTAGTGGATGTACCAGTCTCTAGCAACACACAGGACTAGTGGATGTACCAGTCTCTAGTAACACACAGGACTAGTGGATGTACCAGTCTCTAGTAACACACAGGACTAGTGGATGTACCAGTCTCTAGTAACACACAGGACTAGTGGATGTACCAGTCTCTAGTAACACACAGGACTAGTAGATGAACCAGTTTCTGGCAACACACAGGACTAGTAGATGTACCAGTCTCTAGTAACACACAGGACTAGTAGATGTACCAGTTTCTAGTAACACACAAAACTAGTAGATGTACCATTTTCTGGCAACACACAGGACTAGTGGATGTACCAGTTTCTGGTAACACACAGGACTTGTGGATGTACCAGTTTCTGGCAACACACAGGACTAGTAGATGTACCAGTCTCTAGCAACACACAGGACTAGTAGATTTACCAGTTTCTAGTAACACACAAGTCTAGTAGATGTACCAGTTTCTGGCAACACACAGGACTAGTAGATGTACCAGTTTCTGGCAACACACAGAACTAATGGATGTACCAGTTTCTGACAACACACAGGACTAGTAGATGTACCAGTTTCTGGCAA
>CABEEJ010001483.1:46807-84834 GCA_901482245.1 Timema douglasi
GTACAAGTAACTATTACCGTGCTAAATATCAGCTATCCCGGTGAGTATAATCATAAGCATAAAGTGTAACTATTTTTAATAAAATATTTTCATTTCTATTTCTTTTATAGTTTTCTAGATATTTTCTTCTTTCTTTTAATTATTTGGGTTTTTTAGCAACGAGTCTTACTAACCATTCGGGTACTAGCTACGCTAATGTACTAGGTATGAGGAAGGTTGAATTGAGAGGAAGTGATACTACATTTTCATAGAGGTAGAGTGGTGAAAACCTTTAGGTATAAAAAAACTCCCTCATTACACCCGTCTGGTATTCAAACCCCGATCTCTCCATCATTGGTAATACAGTATATTGCTAGAGTAACGCCTTAGACCATATGACCACCAAATAAGGTTAAAAAAAGTATTGAAACTACAGATAATATCAGCTGTCAAAATTGACATAATCTATCTGACAGCCGTATAATACGTGACTTACCGTATATAATTATATATAAATGACCTTAATAGATCCAGTAAATGTTTAGCTATCAAGTTAATGTATTCATATGGACATATATCCCTTTCACGCTCACACGAAACAGTCGAATATTACAGATACTAAGGATTGAAGGGAAAGATTTTCTCTTTTATCTATTTTTTTTTTTGTTCTGTTTATCATTATTATTTTCAATGGCAAATTTTGCGCCTGACTTGCCAAGTATTTTTATAAAAGGCATATCAAAACTGAAGCTGTAAGAGAGTTCTTAAGGTCGCGACTGCGTGTCGCCAGACAAACCCAGACCCACAATGCATCTCTGAGATCTACTCAAGGCAGAAACGGTTTAACTCCCTCGTGCCAGGAATGATTGATAAATGCTCCAAATTATATTTCCTATCACTTGCTCAAGTTTGAATTTTATTAACACACTACTTATTCATCAAAGCAGCTTTTATTGTTATTATTTAATGATTAAATATAATTAGGATAGTTTGAGGAAAATGTACTCGCATTTTTGTTGGGATAGAATGAGAAAGATATAGTGGAAATTGCATTTAAGCCACAAACAAAATCGCAAAGTATTATAACGTTTGACCGTCGTGTTGAACTGTATTTCCGGTCACGGGGGACATTGGGTTATAATCCTGTCACTTTTCATCAGTACTTTTTTTTAGAACCTAATCTTACTAGCCGTTCTGGTTATACGCCTATGTACTAATTACTCTAGTGGTTTTAGGAAGGTTGTATTCATATGAAGTGGTTTTAGCAAGGTTTTATTAATAGGAAATGGTTTTAGGAAGGTTTTATTTACAGGAAGTGGCTATAGGAAGGTCATATTCATAGAAAGTGGTTTTAGGACGATTATCTTTACAGGAAGTGGCTATAGGAAGGTCATATTCATAGAAAGTGGTTTTAGGACGATTATCTTTATAGGAAGTGGTTTTAGGAAGGTCATATTTATAAGAAGTGGTTTTAGGACGATTATCTTTATAGGAAGTGGTTTTAGGAAGGTCATATTTATATGAAGTGGTTTTAGGAAGGTTTTATTTACAGGAAGTGGTTTTAGCAAGATTTTATTTATAGGAAGGTTTTAATTACAGGAAGTGGTTTCGGGAATGTTATTATAGGAAGTGATGTTAGGAAGTTTATATTTATATGAAGTGTATCCACATTTGCGTGAAGGGAGAGTGGAATACCATTTTGGAAAAACCATCCTCAATACACCCGGCTGAAATTCGAAACTCGATCTCCCCATCATTGGCAGTCTAGTCTACTGCGAGAGTAGCGCTCTAGACCATGCAGCCACCGAAGCGGGTGATAGATAATATCAATATCTATGAAATAAGGCTAATAAACTTGAAAAATGTATATTTTTCAAAAGAATAGACTGAAGGGACATTCAAAGGTGAGTGCCCAAACATTTATCTTTTACAGTAGCAAGTTATTCCACAGCTGTGAAACAGGCGATAGAAACTTCTTTTTTTTTTTTACACGTACACAATTTAAAAATAATATTTATAATAAATAGATAAGTCACTAACATCAAGGTAACTATTATGTGAGAGCAAAGGTGCCCTCGCTGAATCCTTTGGGGCGGCCTTGATCTACCAAACACGGTCCAGAAATTCCGGACATCCTCCGTTCTTACGGGCACAGTTTCAAGTTCGTGAAGCATCAGATGATGGCTTTGTTTTTCTCCTCTACAGATACATTCCAGAAATCAACCATTCCGCCAAGTTGCCCGGAACTCACAGACACGGATGAGTGACAGAGGGGGGGTAGCTGCTAAATGTTTTAGCTGTCTTGTTTCCTCGTGTAGTTTGCCCTCTGCAGGAAGAGTAGTCAACTTCCATAACATTAAACCTCGAGTCGGAAACAACATGGAAAACAAATATTGTCATCATCTTGCACTAGTTCCATAGACAAATGGTTGAGTTGACGTAAATTTAGTCCTGAAAATTCTATGAACAAAAGCTCCAGTGTAAATTCCATCCCTTACTAAAATTATATATATATAGGCCTCGTCAATGTAGGAATATTGTTTACCTACAATGTTAACTCGCTTCGGTACTCCCACGATAGACTATACTAACGATGATGGGGAAATAACTGAGGTTCAAATCTCGGTCGGTTGTACTGAGGTTTTTTCAAAATGGTTTTCCACTCTCCCTCCGCGCAAATGCGGATTCATATATACAAACACTACTACTAACAATAGTGTTTATATATATATATAAACACTACTTCGTAGGTCTAAAACTTTTATTAACTTTGTAGTTTTTCTAGTACCACGTCTTACTACCTGTTTGGGTTATCCGCTCATGTACTAACTATGCTAATTGTTTATAGGGGTTATAAAGGCTATAGTTAAAGGAGGTGAATCCGCATTTGCGCGGAGGGAGAGTGGAAAACCATTTTGAAAAAAAACCTCAGTACAACCGACCGAGATTTGAACCTCAATTATTTCCCCATCATCGTTAGTCTAGTCTATCTTGGGAGTACCGAAGCGAGTTAACATTGTAGGTAAACAATATTCCTAAATTGACGAGGCCTATTTTCCCAGTATGCAAATGTCAGCGTTCTCTCCAGACACTTGGGATGAATTTTCACCGTCCACGAACCGCACAATAAATTCTTTTGAATCGTTTCACTCAAAACTGAATAGTTTCAACCATACACACCATACCCATATCTGCAAATTTGTGGAAGTGTTGAAAGACGTACGGAATCGAAATATTTATAACTTCCGGTTATCTGATCAATATTTTAAGGTTCCGATACTGTTTCCTGTTAGATAAAAATAAAAGTTCCTTTTCTTGATTAGGTTCCAGTTCTTTTTAATACAGACAGCACCAAATATATTAATAAAACTATATGTATCTTGTTTTATGGTAGTGGCGAGAAATATATTATATTACATGAAATAATAAATTAAAAAATAGGTATATTGTAACTTGTATCTTGTTATAACTGACCACCAGGAGTAAGAACACAAACGTCTTAATTTCTGCATGACGTCATCTTGATTTTATAAGATCACACCGTATTTTAGAAGCTCTCATTTGAAAAGCATTTTTTACGTGAGCCATTTAATAAAAAAAGAAACATCCAGATGGTTATTTCCATAAGTTCGTGTTTCCATAATATATAAAAACTCTTAACAATTAAAAAGATTTTTTTTTATTTGTGTGAATGTTCTGACCGCCTAAAGTAACAACAAAATAAACACATGGTTTGACGAATGGATATGTCATATATGGTACATTTTCCTAGCTGTCAAGATACCACCTGTCCTGCTGTGGACACCCTATACATACATATTTATAGCCATTAATATAGATACTTTGTAAAGACTGTTAATGCAAACAATTTTTTCCCTAATTAGATTCCCAATCTACCTTCACACAAGTTCGGGTGCATACCCTCTAAAAATATTCCTTTCACCTTCGTGCTAAATCAATGTAATTATAGAACAGAAGAAGGCGGTGAAAAAAAAAAAAAAGTAGTTGGTCGTTTATATGCTTGATGATGTACTGAATAAATTTATGCCATCATAATCTATAAATGCTATAAAATTTCAACCATCCTAATCATATCGGCACTACCATACTTGGATTTGATATAGAATATCAAGGTTCGAATCCCTACCATACGAACTGGATTTCCCTTCTACCCTCACTTTTGACGAATACTGATACATTTAATTAAACTTTGATTTCCTAATTTAATTTTGTCCTTTATATAATGTAGTTTAAGCAATTAATAGAGAGAAAACTTCAACAATGGGCAGGTGGGAAAAGGCGTCAGTCTCATCTTGTTTGGTTTACTGGTGACGAAGAGGTTGTAGCATGGAATTCCTGCAGGATGAACGGAGATGAATTTTCCCCAAATAGTGTTCCTCTCTCTAAACACAAAAACATGTAGATTTCCTCTTAACTCACCCTTCATAGTCCCTATCCTATCAGCGTAAATACGCGGATGATCAGGAAAGGATTGTGAGACGCAGAGCACGGAAAACAACGCGAAGATGTTTATAAACGCAGACAAGTCCAATTAAATGATGCGAGCAGTCATTCGCTTGTTGAATTAGCTTTTGTTGGTATATTTAGTGAAGCGTGCCAGGTCTGTGACAGCCTTGTACAAAGTAGACAATGAACACGTTGTAATGCTAGGAAAGGATGTGGGGGAATGGATAAAGAGGAACGTAAGAAAAAACTTAAGTGGATATAAAAGAAAGAGGATGGCGAAACATTCTAGCTTACTTACCTTTCACGCACGCGCAGTTAACGTTTAAACCCGAGTTCTAGAGAGTGTGAATTTAAGGTGATACTGCATTATTATTATTATTTTATAATTTAGCACCGCGTCATACTACCCGTCCGGGTTATACGCTTTAAGTACTAATTACTCTAATGGATTAGGAATTGGGAAGGTTGGATTAGAGGAAGTGAACCCGCATTTGCGTGGAGGGAGAGTGGAAAACCATTTAGGAAAAACCTCCCCCAGTTCACACGACCGAGATTCGAACCTCGATCTCCCCGTCCTTAGCAGTCGAGCTCAACACGACAAGCGCGTTAGCCAATTATTATTATTATTATTATTAGCACCGCGTCTTACTAACCGTTCGGGTTATACGCACTTACACTAATGTGTAATGGCAGGGTGATTGTGAGATGAAATGGAGGACCTACAGTTTAACGTGGGATCCGAACCACGGTGGAGGCCTGGCATTCCCCACATTCACAAGATGTCTTGTCAGAGGTGAAGGAAGGGTTTGGTAATCAGATAAATCTGTGCCGGGACCGAGGATTGAGCCCCGGACCGTGAGCTATACATATTTCTCTTTTCGTTCTCTTGTCAGCGACTTACTGTGGATTCGTTCACTGAAAAAACAAGATCAGAGCATACACGTGGTTATGTGTCGAGCTCTCAGCCAATAGCAAGATTGCAGTTTCGTCGGCGTTGTCCGCTCGGGGCAACTTGAAACTGTTTCAGCTTTCACGGCTATGCGTGACATCTGCTTGGGAGATTCAATAAAATTTCAAAACCAAACCCACAACAGTGGTCCAGTTGCTTAGGGCGTCACTCTTGATAGATTCGACTCCCGATGAGGGAGAGATCCTGTTTCGAATCCTTGTCGATTGTACTGAGGGTGGTTTTTCCTAAATGACTTTAACTACACTTAAATTTAACTACAAATAACTTTATCTACACGCAAATTAAGGTACATTTACTCTAAATTCAACCTTTATCCTCTCAAATATTGTAGTAGTCTATGAACAGTCGACTTCACTACCTCCATTTCCTTATCGTTATTACAGTCTTAAGATTTCTCTTTGGATTTTAAGTTAAAATATCTCCCGTATTTTCTCCTTGGATTTCAAGCTAATATTTTTCCTTGGTGAACAGTTTGGACAGAAAACAAATGACTACAATATCCAATAGTACTGGACATTATATTCATAGTGAATAACCATAGTTCACGAGGTTTAACACGTCAGTCTCGCAATAAATATATTTTTTAATTAGAAAATAATATGTTATAGGTTCTCGATCGATTGATTATAATAAATAATCTATAAACACTTGAAACGAGCTTTTAAACACTAAACCATTTGATAGGCCACAATATTGAACGGATGGCAAGATTGGAAAAACCATATAAACACCTAATTTGTCCTAGGCTCAAAGAATATCTCTGACAAATTTCGTTAAAGTTAGTCAACGCACTAACCAGATATCGCGGAACATTCAGACAGATATTTAAGTGTATGCCATCTTTAAACGGATAGTCATTTCGAAAGACCATGTGCATACAGTTTCATTTTCATAGGAAAATCTTTATTTGAAAACTGTAAACTCGTTTTATCACGATTACGAAAAAAAAAAAATTACTTTTTTATTTATTTTCTTAGTTCTTTAATTTTTTTATTTTATAGCACCTTGTTTTACCACATGTTCAGGCTATACGATAATTAGTTATGGATGATAAAGGTTGAATTTAGAGGAAGTATAACCCCATTTGCGTGGAGGGAGATTAATATTAATATATTTGTCAGTTGATGACGTCACATAACTAAAGCTATAAGGTCCCTACTGTACAAAGAGAGTAACAGTGAGAGAAGATACGAAAGACGGAGATGAGACTAAAGGGAGATAGGGAATGATAAAGCGGATGGGGAAGGGTGGAGGGGGGGAGTATATAAGAGGTGTGGCTCGAAGCAAACAACAAGGTGAACCCAGACAAGGGAAATGTTGCTTTAAGCGCCACACGGCACAATCTAAACAACAGAAGAATCGTGCCACACGCGCTAAACACGAGCCGCCCCCGTAAAAAAAACAACAACACAACAACCAAACTAAGGTTTAATAAGATTACGACGGCTTCAAACTGGCAGATAGCTAGTGGCCTCAAGTTAGATCTATCAATCTTTGAATAGTTTCAAATAGATGTTTTGGTAAGAAAAAAAAACTTCAACTTTGCACCGTACAAACTTTCTTGCTACTTTACATTTAAAAGAATCGAGATATTTACTTTAGATTCTTAAGATTCGTGAAACCAAATAATATACATTTTTTCAAAAAATAATGTAAAAAAGAGCATCACATTCTAAAAAATACTGTAAATAATATACTCTGTTACAGGAACGTATTGATAAAAGAGGAACATCTCTGTTCACCAAAGAGTTTAGCAATCAACTATTAATTTCCCAGACCTTAATTTTTTAAAATATATTAGCTTATAGCTCAGAAACTATTAGTTTTATTAAAAAATTATATTTGAAATAAAAGTGTTCAACTTTTCCACAGTAAGCTATTTCGTATCACAAAGTATTGTGGAAAAATCCCCTTGTGTAAAACAGCCTATTGGTCATTTTCACGGGGAAATGAGATTCGCCATTTTTTGTGTAATGTTAAACAGTACCTAAATATAAATGTCAATCAAAAGAGAGGATAATTATATAAAAATAGAGTTTCCTCTCTATGGATTTAAATATTTTACCCCTAATTTTAAGGTTAGAGATCTAATTCCAAAAATCCATCGGGAGAACCTTATGAAAACCCTAATTACCAAGTATTAGCCCAATCGGTAAGATGGTTTTTGCTTTAGTCGGAGATAGACAGACAGACGGCAACGTGAAAACCCCCTTTTTTCGATTTCATGGGGTCATGAAACATCAATATTGTTCAAAATCCAGAGAGATTCTTTTTTACAATCACAACACTTCCTTTTTCTGTGCGTTCACAAGAAAGTAAAAGAGTAATTATGCTTATTGTTGGGCACTTTCATATTGTATATAACATTAATATTTGTTAACTCTTACAACCAGTTTTAAACTTAAGAGCCCAACTCCCTTCAGGATAACACCTAAATTAAGGACTTTGACTACCCATGACGGCACACCAGCTTAAGATAGGATTTCTCAAGACAATAAATTTAAGTTTTACTCAACGAATTTTAAAGATAAAACATTGAAACCAAAACCATAAATTTTTAAATAATTCTTATAATAGTCCTACAGTGATATAAAATTATTTTTATTTTTAAGTAGTTTTTTTAATGTGTTTTTTATAAACTCTCTACTACTTAGGCTATTTGGCTTACTCGCGAAAATGGTCATTATAAATCTTCCTGCCGGGATTTGGATTTAAAAAATACCTTGGAAGCATATGCATATTTAGAATAGGAAACAAGAAAAAAGGTAATTTTAAAACGCAGGTCAATGTTTTCAGGGATCAAATATTAAATTGAGTGTGTGAACTAGTCAAAGGAAGAGGTGAATTATTATCAGTAGATTATCAGTATATCGTACATTGGTATCCACGTGTGTCAGCGCTTAAACTGCTTAGGTGCGTCAAATTAAGATGCAGTCCGCTTCGCTAAATAGCTTCAAAATATCCGAGCCGTTAAGTAGGCAATTCAGCTCAAACCAGAAACAAAAACTATCGGAAGTGAGATAAGTGAAACAGTTTCATATCTTTTAAAAATAAAGGTGACCTGGTGGTCTAGGGGTAAGGTGTCGGACTTCTGTGCTGGGGGTCTGGGGTTCAATCCTCGGTCCCGGCATAGATTTATCTAGATAACGAAACCCTTCCCTCACCTCTGATAAGACATCTTGTGAATGTGGGGAATGCCAGGCCTCCACTGTGGTTCGGATTACACGTTAAACAGTAGGTCCTCCATTTCATCTCACAATCACCCTACCATTACACATTAGCGTAAGTGCGTACAGCCCGAACGGGTAGTAAGACGCGGTAGCTAATAATAATAATAATAATAATAATAATAAGACAAAATACTACACTTAAATACGTTTTCCTGTTGGAGAGTAATCGTGTATTTAGTATCCAGGTTAAAACGATCGCTTCAAGATTATTTTGTTTTTTCTTACTAATAGGCTACACTTCGCATTAGTACAAGTACAGTAACTCTCAAATTGTATGGCAGCCACAAGCTGAAAATTCTATGAATTTAAGTTTGTTATTTTAGGGATTTAACGTGTATTTTCTGAACCAAATTATTATATCAGCACAAGAGAATTTCTATGAGCGAGAACTAAAGGACCTACCAATTTTGCCGGGAAAGGTATTTTACAAAACGTTCCAGGTTTTTTTACATAATACAATCAACATGAGACCGACGGCTTCACTTCCCTTCTGAAGGAATTCGACCCCGGTTGGGTTTAAACCCATGAGAATCGAGTTCTGAGGCGAGCGCTTTACCCCAAGATCTCCGAGGTTGACTATAAGTTAGTAATTAAATCAATATTTTCAGATAAAAGCTACTTTAATATAGTTAAACTCCAAAGGTGACGCAAAAACAATTATAAACCTTTATGAAATATTTATTTAATATTTTATCATAAATATCTAAAAATTCAAACGAGTCTCTTCAAAGAAAACCAATCTACAAATCACCTTTTACATTTGAAATGCATATCTACAATTTAGCGCAGATTATCTTAATATTATCGGACGCATTTGTGTTATTTAATTATATTACTAGAAAGAATACATATACGACCATAATAGAATATTAATTATCTTTTAAATTCTGTTATAGAATAACATTATCATTATCAGAAAATGACAGATTTATTTGGAAAACTTACGTTACCTCGTTTTTTATTTAATATACTAAGCTAAGAGTAAATTTCCACTCCATAGTGATAAAACTAGAATACATTTCAAAATATCAAAAAATCACGTCAAACTTAAAAAAGAAACAAATTATTTTAATCCATTATTCCATATTGTCTTCGAATATTTTGGGGTGTCAACTGAAGCATCGTATGCAAAACCTCGAACAGTTGTATCCCGCGGGCTTGCATTCCGAGATCTAGCAGGCGCTAAGTACCGTACCACCGCTTCGTATGCTTTCTGTTATTCCCTTATCGGTTGTTTGAACGTGTGCTTGGAATACGACTTGACTCAAAGAACTGACTATCCATGCGTCAAATGTTACACATGAATAAACAGTGGAGTATCAAATAAAGCGGGTTCCTTAACATATTAAAACATGTCCTAGTTGTTTGGTGATTACAAAGCTTTTAGAATAACATTGGTTCAATTCCAAGGTGGTGTTAAAAATATATTAAATATAGCAAGATTGTGGTATAAAAAAACATTTATATAATGCGTTGAAGGGTTACCATATTATTAGTATTAATACTCTGTAAAAAGTGACAGCTAAATATCAACATGTCTTAACGTATGAATACATGAAAGTAAATCTAGTAAATTTTCTAGCTGTTGGATAAGATTCTTTTTATGAATATTGGGTTGTGTTTTTATGAGCGTTCGTCCTGTATTCATAAGATTGGTAAACTTCTAATCGCCAAGGCTGTGTGTGTAGTCTGGGTGTGAAGTCTCAAGCTAAGCTAGTTTGTAAGTCATGTAATGATATAATTGTTAGAAAGTTAAAGTTTGATACTATATGCTATGTTTTCTGTTTTAGGTTAACAGTGTTTCCTGCTTTATGGATTTAGAGTGAACATATGTTATGTGGGTCACCTCTCAAGTAGTGATCTGAGAATCCCTACCCCCAAAATACTATGGTTGGAGCACTAACTCCCCTCATTATAACAACTAAAAAAATCCCTCTTCTGATTCTACATACACGCAAAATTTATTTTCACATTGTTCGCTTCAACAAAATAATGACTCAATTTTTTTTTAATAGACTAACCTTTTCTTTGTTTCATATTTTTATAGTTTTTTTAATACTTAAAAAACCTCCGAGTAAAAGTTGAATGTCTAGATATGATTATTTTGTCTCCGCCGCGTCTTACTGCCCGGCCGGCCTATACGCATGTAAACCGCGGTGATAGGGTTAGGATTGAATAATAGAGAATAGATATGAAATGTACCCGCAATAGTGCAGAGGGAGAGTGAGTAATCAATTAGGAAAACTAATTCTCAGCACACACATCGGGAATGTAAACTTTGACCTCAGGGTCACCGGCAAACCGGACTAGACGAGTCGGACCTTTAATCCACGTGTCCACCCCGATGCGGAGGCATAAAATATTCAAGCTCGTAAGAATCTCATTAGAACTTGCCGTCACGTCACGAATAGGCAACATCGTTAGGTTAGGATACAATGCTAATAGTAGTTACACAAGTAAATAATATAAACAGGAGCCTTCCCCTTAAAAACTCGTCCGGATAGGTTTCTCCTGGATCTGTTGCCAAGTGGGAGGGTCGACCGGGTAGACAGACGGACGTGTGCGAAGTATATAAACCACTCTAGCACAATCAGCCTATCAAATCTTCTAACACCCCGCCATAAATACTCACGGGAGGGAAGAATACAAACCTATGTTAGATCCTGTCTTCCATTAAGTTCAAGAATTTCACTAGTTCGTATTAAGGCGGCCACCTCAGTCGGCGAGAAAATATCAATCGCTGTCAGGCCACTCAATTGTCTGTGTCATTTTTTTTTATGGAACTACTTCTCTATTCTGTCCAAGCTTGTACTCCCTCTAGTCCTTAAGCTACAACCGCCCTTTGTCATATCAATAAGATGGGGGAAAGAAAATTACGAAACTTCTTGCGCTGCAATTTCTCACTTACCGAAACGACCCCCTTAAGAGTGATGACGTATCTGGGAAAAGGCTAACCCCAACCCCTTTTCTTATTACTATACATACAACAATAATAAACAATCCTTTGAAGAGGTTTCGGGATGACTAGCCTCACAATGAAATACATACAATCATTGTTCTTAATCAACAAATAAAATACACACACACATATATATATATATATTCATTTTTTAGCACCACGTCTTACTATCCGTACGGGCTACATGCTTATTTACTAATCACGCAAATGGTTTTATGGGCTAGGAAGGTTTTATTTAGAGGAAGTGCACCCACATTTGCGTGGAAAACTATTTTTGTAAAAACCACCCTTATTATTACCTGACCGAGATTCGAACAATGACCTCCCCGTCATCTACAGTCTAGTCTAGCACGAGAGTTGCACGTTAGACCATGCAAGCACAGAAGCAGGTATTAAAATATTAAATAAAAATATAATAATTGGAGAATATGTAAGGGCAAACTTTCTTTGGTACGAATTACCCACACGTTAAAGTAGACGTAAACACACAACATAAGTTTCTTCTTTTTACAGCGTCTTTTATTCCTGTGCATCTTATGTAACCAATTTAATTTTTATGTGACGTTAATATCAAAAAAAGTTTTTACTGACACACTTGTTGGCGATATGTATGTCACCGATTGAAGAACCTTTTTCAAACAGTTAAGTCATTCAACACTCCAATTTTCATAGGAACGACCTCATCCAAAAGTTAGAAAGGTTAGATATACTTTTACATATTCAAACGCCAAGTCATGTAATCTACATATGTAAGGTGACCTGGTGGTCTAAGGGTAAGATGTCAGACTTCTATGCTGGCGGCCGGGGTTCAATCCTCGGTCCCGGCAAAGATTTATCTGATTACCAAACCCTTCCTTCACCTCTAACAAGACATCTTGTGAATGTGAGAAATGCCAGGCCTCCACCGTGGTTCGGATTCCACGTTAAACTATAGGTCCTTCATTTCATCTCACAATCACTCTAACATTACACATTAGCGTTAGTGCGTATAACCCGAACGGGTAGTAAGACGCGGTGCTAATAATAATAATAATAATAATAATAATAATAATAATACATATGTAACTTTTGCTAGATTTTATCCATACCTTCAAAATCTAAGACTGATTAAATAGTAAAATGGTATCAATGTTGACCGTGAAAAAGTATGTTTGTATTTTTTTAAAGGTTTATCCCATTAAAACTGGACTGGTGTAAAATGTCCCCCTCAGGATCCGATGTTTGTGGGTTCAAACCCGGCTGGGGTCAACGGATTTTTTTGAGTGGTAAAAATTCGTAGCGCAACTTCCTTCGGAGGGGAAGTAAACTGTCGGCCCCGTGTGGATTGTGACACGTGAAAGAACTCTGGAAGGTGTGTGAAAGTACCTTCCTTGCCAAAATTAGTAGACCCTTTCACTTTCGCTAGAAGTAATTCTCGTTTGCTGATCTAATCGATCGGTTCACTAAGTGCACGTTAAATGTCTCTAATGAATTAAATAAAATATTGCGATGAACCTAAGGCGACAAACACAAATACATATATATGAGAATGTGTAATATACTTTGCAGTTTATTTATCCGTATTTATTATTACTTGCGATAATCCCGATGGGAGTGATTTAATGTAAGGAGACAAGTTTCCCTAACAATCTACTTTAATATTCTAAATAGGACAAGTGTTTTTTTTTTGACGTTATGTTGGGTGTGATACTTTTCAAGGATAGCAAGCAATATGTATATATTAAAATGATCGCAATTATCGTTAAGACTTGATATCTCATCTTAAATTGTTATTTATTCGTTGACTTCTTTTGAAGAGTGCCGCCAAATGTTTGAAAGATGTTGATTTTTTTTAAGAAGAAATAATTGTAATATTCTTCTAAAAGAATGTTGCTTTCTGGAGGTTGTGCCAAGTATATGTTTTTGCTATCGACATAATGTATTCAGCCATTTATGATTGTAAGTTACAGTTAGGGGTGTACGAGTCCTCGGATATTCGTGTTGGGTTTTAAGTAGCTGCTCAATCTAGACGATTTTGAAAAAAAAAAAAAGTACTCAAAATTTTTGGCCATTTTCTCTAAAATTCCTATTTTAATTAATTTTATTCAACTTTAAGATATAATAGCTAACAGAGTGATTCAATATTTCTTTTTGTCTGGTTAAAAGAGGTGTACAGTTATATTATATTTATTTAAAAAAATTAATTTGTGTGGTTATACATTTTTTTCACAAAAAAATGTAACACTGAAAAAAATATGTTTGTACTTATTTATGGGTTATGCATGGTTCTATCCCAAAAATTTCAACTTTCCCAAATAATGCTCTTCAAAAAAAACTGTTTTCATTTAAACTCGACTCAAAGTGAAAAATACCTTCTGGCACAGCAATAGTTATAATGACAGTGAGCCAGCCAGTTGTGTCTTAAATAAATTAATTCTAGAACAAATATTGCAATTAGACATCATAGACTAAAATTTAATGAAAGAAAGAAAAAAATGCAGCCCATTTAACAGCTATACATGTTTGGCCTAGTCAAGTATCGAACAGGTGACCTGGTGGTCTAGGGGTAAGGTGTCAGACTTCTATGCTGGCGGTCGGAGTTCAATCCCCGGTCCCGGCATAAATTTATCTGATTACCAAACCCTTCCTTCACCTCTGACAAGACCTCTTGTGAATGTGGGGAATGCCAGGCCTCCACCGTGGTTCGGATTCCNTTTCCACTCTCCCTCCACGCAAATGCGGGTTCACTTCCTCTAATTCAACCTTCCCAATTCCTACTCCATCAGCGTAATTAGTACTTAAAGCGTATAACTCGAATGGGTAGTAAGACGCGGCGCTAAATAATAATAATAATAATTTTCTTACCATCATTTCCAGGCTAGTGCTGGTGCATTTTCTAAAAATATAACTTCATCCTTTGAACATTAAATTAGTATAGCTTAAGTTGCGGTATTTCAAATGGCTGCTAAGAGAGACACAGTAAAGTAATAAAATATAATATAAAATAACTTCTTCAAAACTATTTTCAAAATTCTCGAGTATACAATTCATAAGGGAAATAATAATATACACAACAAAACGGCACCTTTAAGGTGAAAATATAAATTGCTACCCGCTTTGAATGAATCAAAAATTAGGATAACAAGTCATAAGGGAGTTACTTTAAAATAATATCTAAAATAAAAACGCCTAATCTATTGCTAAACAAATCTCCTAAGCGGGGATTTCACGACGCGTCCCCGACCGCCCGTTCCCGTTCCTGGTCCCGATCTCCCTGTCACTGTTCTCCCCTCTCCTCGGCAGAGCGTTGTATTTTCACGACCCGATCTACTGCTCAGTTCGCTGCTCTTAAAGTATCAAAATGACTCCGTATTTATCAAAGCAGGTGGTTGTTGGTGTTGCATTAACTGCATTGGCCGTGTGCGAGAAAGAAAGGAAGAAAAAGAAGATATGGATGAAGCAGGTATACCGCCAAAGACCTGTATTGAGTCATGCAAGACTTATGGACGTATTGGATGCTGAAGATCTCCGGAATTTCTTGCGTATGACACCCCAGGTTTTCACCGATTTACTAAATATGGTGAGGCCTCATATTGAAAAAAGAAAAACGGTTATGCGTGAAGCAGTGAGTGCAGAGGAACGCTTAATTGTCACGATTCGTTTTTTTGGCCAATGGCAGGACGTACAAAGACTTGAAGTATAGTGCTGCTATATCACCATCATTGATGTCAACCATGATTCCAGAAACTTGTGCAGCTATTTACAATTGTCTCAAGCATTATATAAAGGTAAGTAAACTGATTAGTGATTCGTGAAATTAGCTTCTTATTCAGCAAATTTTCGAAGAAAATTAAGCTATTTAGATAATGCAAATTCACAAAATTGTCGAGTTTTCTAAAACTTTTACGGCTTCATCAGTTTCAAGCATCAACAAATTCTAAATTTTAATATTTTTTGTACATAAATTGATTGACTTATTGAGTATAGGTATTGACTTATTCATTTATATATATATCCTTCCGAGCAATAACTTTCGAACGGATTGACTTAGAGGGTTCAAATTTTGCACAAAAATACTTTGTCCCAAAAATAATTATGAGTTCGTTAGCCAGCGAAATCGGATCAAGGGAAGCGGTTTAAATTTCAATTTTAAATGTTGATAAATTCAAGAAATCAAGATTTTTCAAAGTAGGTCGAGTTTGGTGTCTTCGATTCAGAATGGAATAATAAATTTTCTATGTATTATTCCATTCTGAATAGATTGAAACAATAACCAAGTCTTGGTTATTCAACCATATCATTAATCGTTCGATTGAATTTTTACGCGAAATTTTGATAAATAAATTACAAATTTAAAACAAATCGAATGGGAAACTTTGAGTCCAGGGGAAAAAAAAAGATCAATGACACTAATTTATTTGTATTGTAGTAAAAGTAGTGGATAAGTTACCGTAGTATACAAACGATGTTATAAAAAACAGGAAACCAGAAAACATGAAAATAAACATAACAAATCAGTGCAAAATCAAATATTCACAAATTTGTTGGTTAGTGTCCGTAATATTATGTTCTTACATGATTGAATGGGGCATGAGATGATTTTGAATAATCCCCTTGTGATGCTGATGGAATGACCCTTGGTGAAGTAGAAGGGGTTGTCTGTGATGATGTAGATCCGTGATAAGACATCGGTGGGGAAGCAAGATCTGAGACACTTGAAAATCGGTCGTATTGATGATTGAAACGTTCAAATGGCTGATAATAACGCGAGTGGTAATAAGGTACAGTGGGAGATGGACCACAAACAGGCATAGGTAAGGAGGCTGGAGATGTTGGTAAAATTGAAGCTGTTGATGTCAGTCGGCCCAACTTTCCAAGAAACAACACATCAGAAAATAGTTTTTGAGCAATGGCCTGCTGGTCCGGTGTCAACATTTGCTCCAAAAATATCAAACTGGTTACCGGTGCCTTGCAGCAGGGCTTGGGCAGCGTCAATTAGTCCATCCTGTTTTTTTCTTAGTGACATCTTTGCCCTCTTTGGAGTGATGGGTGTGTTTGTTGAAGGAGAAATCTTTTGTGATGCATTTGGTAAAACAGAGCCAGAAGCAGGAGTTGATGAAGGGTCGGATGGATCGCTGGACGGCTGAAGTGTAGCAGTTGGGGTTTCGACTGGTGGCTCGTCCGGGGCATGTTCTTGTTGTGTATCATTCATAATCTGCAAACAAAATTAGTATCGTTAATTTGAATGAAAAGGGCTAATTGATTATGACAATCACACTCAAAATATTCATAAACATCTAAAAATCAGTAGGTAGTTACTATAAGATTCATTGAAAGATTGGATGAGACCAACAAAATTTTAATATTCGTTGTTTTCAGATGCCAGCTAGTGAGGAACAGTGGAAGAAAGTCGCAACAATATTTGAGGAAAAGTGGAACTTTCCACACTGCGTTGGTGCCCTTGATGGGAAGCATGTGGCAATTAATAAACCTTCAGGAAGCGGATCTCTATATTTCAACTACAACAAATTCTTCAGTGTGATAATGTTTGCTTTAGTGGATGCAAATTACCGTTTTATGTACGTCAAAACTGGAATAAATGGAAGTGTCTCCGATTCAACGGTGTTTGAGAGCTCAAGGGTATATGAAAAACTTATGACAGGAAAATTAAATTTGCCTGTGGACGGTAATCTCTCCGGAACGGATATAGAAGCTCCTTACGTTTTCTTAGGAGACAGTGCTTTTGCACTTAACAAGCACTTCATAAAACCTTACACTTGAAGAAATATCACTCACGACCGCCGAATCTTTAATTACCGTTTGTCTCGAGCAAGAAGAGTAACTGAGAGCGCGTTTGGGATCCTAGCCTCCATATTTCGCATTCTGCGTACATGCATTGCCGTCAATTTGGACAAAACAATTCTGGCGTGTTGTGCTCTGCACAATTATTTATCAACATTCAACCCTTTGTATCAACAGTATGATGTGACTGTGGACCAAGAATACACTGTAAACTGTACGTTTCATCCTGGAGAGTGGAGATTAAATGGTGAACTCATACCATTATGCCTGAGTAATGACAAACAGCGTTATGATGAAGGCATCAAAATACGTGATAAGTTTGTGCACTATTTCACCCATGAAGGGAGCGTTCCTTTTCAGGAGGACATGCTGACTGTCTGGTCTACCCCACCCTTCCTCCCTAAATCGGTTGGAAATCTCTCCCGACCTCTCTGCCTGGTCGCCTCCCCAAAACATGACCAGGAGCACACATTTCACCATCGGATTTCAGGGCCGACGGCGATCGGGCCCAATTTAGAGTCCCTAAATCGGGTCGTGAAATCCCCGCTTTTGATGTCCAACAATATTAAATATCGGTATATCACAACTACACATATTACAAGACCATTTCCCCAATAATGCTGTTCGAATCAGAGAAACCATCTTAAATTACTTTAACGTAGTAGGAAGTGTTCATTGGCAAAATTAATACGACCTTCCAGAAAATATTTTGTCTAATATTAATATTTAATGCATAATAACAAAAAATACATTACCTAGTATTGTTTAATCCTTGAATATTAATTAATGCATGTGATAAAAATACTTTCTAGCCTGGAATTTTTAATTCTCTAATATTAATCACAGTCCTGCGATGAAAAAAATACAAGGGAATTGATAGCTGAACTTTAAGTATTTTTTGGTGCTGATTTTTTTTTAAATCAAAAATTTCTATTATGTCACGTTTTCTTGAAAAATTAAATTTTACTTGTATTTTTATGAACATTTACCATAAGAAAAATTTCGTTGTTGAATTTCTTTCCTCCCTGCCTGACCATCATTTTACCGTGGTGAGACCTACAGAATACCACTCTGTGACACCTCCTCGTCGCCGTCCCCCCCTCCCCGTCGCAACCTCTCACTACCAATTGCGTCACGCGAGTCCTTATCTCAGTTCTTTATCTTGGTTCGCTGACCTCGCAGGAACCCTCGCTAAGCGAGATCAATCGCCAGTCTTCTACCTTTTCGAGCTTTATCTGGATTGATCCTGAACGTGTTATCTTTCTTAAGACTGAATTCTCTCGACTTTTCTGGAGTCATCAGAAAAAATATAAAAGAGATGTCCTCATGAGGGACTCAGTTTATCTCTCTTTAATCCAGAAGATCGTGTACTTACCGTGTTCGTAGTAAGATAAAAGACGTGGAAATTTTTAAGTTCGTCTCAATTTTTCTTTCATGTGTAGTGTCGTGCATGCGCTGATACAGTGACAAGTGGAAACTTCACCACATAAAAAAAAATTACGGTTGCTTCTCTCTGTGCGTTTCGTGAAACATTGCTTCGAGTTCGAGACGTTGTGAAAATTTGCCAAATGACTTTTGTTACATATACGGCGAATATAGTGTTATTAAAAATCGCATGAGGAGCATTACAGGCTATGTAAGACAACTTTATCTTGCTGCGTATTTTGGCATGAAACTCTGAGACCAGGAAAATCATGGGCTCCTCATAAAGTTTGTGTGCAGTGTTTCAATGATCTACGCTTATGGTTCAAAGGAAAGAAGACTGCTTTACGATTTGGAATTTCTATGACATGGAGGGAGCCGAAAAACCACTCTGATGATTGTTACTTTTGTTCCTGCCATGCCCGTGGGTATAACAGCAAAAATCAAATAACATTCCATCGATCATACGTCCCGTTCCTCATGGACCTGATGTGCCAGTGCCTTTGCCTCCAACTGAATAGCCAGTCATCTCTTCAGAGTCTTCAGACTCGGAACATCCAGAAGTTCAAGGCTGCGATACCGAATATAAGCCCTCTGGAGGCGACTCACCTCAGCCCTTCTCTCAGATTGAACTTAATGATCTGACTAGATATCTGGGTCTTTCGAAAGAGGCAGTTGAATTGTTGGGCTCCAGATTGAAAAAAAAAAAAAAATATTGGCCAAAGGCACCTCTTTTTATTGGTACAGGAATCGAGAAAAGGAATTTGTTAAGTACTTTGAGGAAGAGGAGAACCTGGTATATTGTTCTAATGTTTCCGGATTGACGAGGAAATTCAATATCACATACGATAAATATGAATGAAGGCTGTTTATAGATCCATCGAAAAGGAGCCTTAAAGCTGTCCTTCTTCATCACGGAAGCCAATATGCATCTGCACCAGTTGGACGCTCGGTGCATTTAAAAGAACGCTATGAAAACCTGGCTCTCGTCCTCAATAAAATAAAATATGCCGACCACGGTTGGACCATTTGCGGTGATTTGAAAGTTATCTCCATGCTTCTTGGCCAACAAGGCGGATATACAAAGTTCCCGTGTTTCAATTGTGAGTGGGACAGCCGTGATAAGACTCAACATTGGGTCAAAAAAAGAATGGCCGAAAAGACAAAATCTTGAACCAGGCACCAAAAATGTAATTCGGAACAGTTTAGTTGATCCAAACAAAGTATTGTTACCCCCTCTGCATATACAATTAGGTGTAATGAAGCAGTTTGTCAAGGCTATGGCGATTGTTTCAAATACTTGTGCAAAAAGTTTCCAGGTCTATCCGAAGCCAAGTTGAAAGAGGGAATCTTTATTGGTCCAGATATCCGCAAGCTTATGAAGGATAAAGAATTTGAGACTAGCATGAAAACAAAGGAAAAAGAAGCTTGGGCTGTTTTCAAAAATGTCGTCAGTAAATTTCTGGGTTATTACATGGATCTTGACTATAAAGCAATTGTTATGAATATGCTGGACCAATTTCAAGCGTTGGGTTGCTTCATGAGTGTCAAAATACATTTCCTTCACTCATATGTGGACTTTTTCCCCAAAAATTTAGGATGACAGCGAAGAATAGGGTGAAAGGTTCCACCAAGACATCCAAGATATGGAGTGCAAATATAAAGGAAGATGGGACAAGAACATGCTCGCAGACTACTGTTGGATGTTAACACGAGATAGACCTGAGATTGAACATAAAATAAGAACGTTAAAAAGAAGTTTCAAAGGAAAAAGAGTACATACTTGGATAAAAACTTTTTTTTGTTTTTTGCTCAGTTTAAAATTTGTTTCAAACTACGTACGTACGTACTGGTCAATCGTCTATTATTATGTAGGTTACCTTGATGAAAACCAATTAAAATAGTATTTTGGTGAATTTCTTCTAGAGACTGCACCATGATTTGGTGTAAAATGTTTAAACTCAAAAGAAATTTTTGTTTTTCACTCGACCAGAGGCTTGTGCGATCTGGCAACAGTGGTTTTCATCCATTTAAACCTATAAAAATTAATCGATTGCTGAAAAATCAATTTGCCTCACCAAGAATCGATTATTTTACATATATTTAAATGGATAAATACCACTGTTGCCAGATAGTACATGCAAAATTGTTCGGGAGAATTCCTTTTCAAATAGGATTTTAGCAAAAATATCAATACCGATTTTACAAAAAATCCTGACGTGATGGGGAAAAAAATGGAGGTCATTTTCGAAATCAGCACACCAAAGTATATAAAGCTCAGCGAAAACTTCTCTTGTATTTTTCAAAACCTTCAATTTCGCAGGCCTGTGATAATTAATGCAAATAATAAACAATACTGTAAATAAACTGGACTGTTTAGTTCTGCACATATCTCTTCCCATAACATTTTTTAGTACTCCCACATACTTGTGAAGGACGACACTGGTGTCCCATAACGCTCTTCTTTGGAACACCTTTCAATATCCATTATTATAAATAAAATAGAACATGAATGCTGTTCACAGAACAGTTGCGGAACGATTTTATTCGAAAAGTTGAATCACTTAGTGAGTTCCCTAAAGGGCTCGGTTCACGGCAACCCTCGAGTCGCTTTTAGTATGCACACATAGACTTAATACAATGTGTTCATTTGGGTCGCACCCTCGCTACGCAGGCCTCTATAACCTCCAAGCAAATTGCTTGCAGTGTAAACAAGGCCTTAAACCATTAGCATAAATAATACAAAAGCCTATAACCCTGATAGTAAAACACAATGCTAGAAAAAATGTAACAAACAATTTATGAAAATGTGACCTGGTTACAATGTTCGTTAAGTGACCAAAGAAGACTATTTCACTGATTACTATAATGCTTTCATTCTTGGGGAGAGTTCTTGAGAATTTTTATTTGGTATAGATATCAACTAAATTGAATCAATTCCAGTAACTTTTTAATCTTATAAATTGATGTTATTCCTTCAATATGTTATCTGTGTGTCCTATCATTCTTAACAAATTTCCATTTTCTCCCTTTAGTGTTTTTTGGTTTCCTCTTTTAGGAAGTTGTGTTGCCTGTTTCATATTCTCTCTTGAGTTCCAATAGAATGAAACCTAGGTTGGGGGATTGGGCTGTAACACTTGATTTTCTTCAAGGGGCAACTTTTTTTTGTCCTCCAATGGCAGCAATGTAAAGTGTGAACTGTGTTGTTCTTTTCATTGTAAAAGCCATATTGTGTTCATCCCTTTTATGTTTTTATCTACCTCTCCTATACCTTCTTCCAAATTAATATAATTTTACAAATAGAACATTCTACAATATATTCATGTTAAAAATTTGCTGGCAAAAAAAAAAGTTGTTTCAGTGACAACCATGATGCTACCTCATATTGAAGGTGAGTTGCTCGAGTTTGAGTCCTATGTTGATGTACAGAGTTCAGTGCAAATCATTATGAGGATCTTGATGTTACGAGAATGTTTATTGAGGTAGGCTATATTATCAGAAGACGGAAAAGAAACCTTTTACCTTTGGAGCCAGAGTGGGCATGTCCTTGAGTTGGGTCCAAAATTACGAGATCAGGAAGGTTTAAAAAATTGGTTGAAACACTAATGTCAGTATTGCAGTAATTCTTAATAATGTCCCAGTATGATGAAGTGTCTGAATATCTATTAGTTTATAAAGTATAGAGGGTGTTCAGAAACTCATAACCCAACTGCACAGATAACTTGTTTGAACCAAAAGTGATACAAAATCCCTATACACTTATACCATTAAATGGTGTCCAAAGTTTCAGCATACAGAGCCGAGATAGCAAAGTTGTTGAAGCATGCTTGTACAACAGGTTGCAGCACTACATAGCTAGACATCTTAGAGGACAGCAGCAGAACGTATCACCAATAATCGTAAACAGCACACCAGACCATCTAAGAAATGTGAATACGTTTTGATGGTCATTTTTAACAGCCCTATATCACAAAAAGTGCTTGCCATTATTACATATGCATTGCCGCACACTTAACTCGTATGCAACTGCTTTACAGATTTGCTATCTCAGCATTTTACGCAGAAACTCTTAACACAATTTAATGGTACTAGCATAGGTTTCTGAATGAATATCCCTGTGAGACTCATTTGGGTCATGAGCCAGTGTTTAGGAAACACTAGTCTATACTAGAAATATTATCAAGTACTTTCTCAACATAATCAATTCTAAAATCTCTTTTGATGACTTGCCTGAGAAAACAAAATGGTTTGTATTAATTTTGTTATATTGAAACATAGGATTTAACATTCCTTTCCTATAATTTACTACCTAATTAATAAGAGTGTTTAAAATATCTTACTATTAATGTTTTTATAAGGCTCAAAAGAACACAATAAAAAAAAGGTAAAGAGCAAAGGAAGAAATAATTAATCAAATCACTCTATGGTTACTAATATTTCATTATATATTTATACAAAGATTTATACAGGCTGTGAATTTAGGTGAAACAAAATAAATTAATATTCATGCTGACAAAATATTAATCACGTTTGATTTCAAATTTGTGTTTAATCATCAATCACTACAAAAAAAGTAAACAAATCACAAATCACAAATCACTTGGATATATCTACCAATTTATAGAATCCCTATTTACAGTATTTTTCCTGGGAATCTATTTTCTGCAATCTGTGTGTCCCAATTTTCAACCCATGCAATGGGGCAGAGTGATTGATAACATTTCTTGAAGTATTGGCAAGGGCTGTAGTCTTCACCCTTTAGCCGTGTGCATCGATGCCAGTCCAAATAACTCTGGTAACAATATCTTAAAAAAAAAAGCAGATTATTTCCTGTAACGTAAATAACAGAATCAAATTATTTAAAAAGTAGCAATTTTTAGCACCACGTCTAAACTACCTAGTCAGGTTATACACACATGTAATAATTATGTTAATGAACGAGGGATGGGGAAAGTTGAACTCAGAGGATGTGTACCTACATTTGCATAAAAGAAGAATGGAAAAACAACACTTGGTGTACCCGACCAGGATTCAAACTCCAATCTCCCTGTCACCGGCAGTCTAGTTTAACACGAGTGTGACACCTTAGACCATGCGGTCAACAAGGCAGGTAGTAACAGAACAAATTGACTATTTGTTCATTAGAAAGTCATACAACCACACTTACTTAAATGGTCAATTTATTAAAGATCACAGTTTAGTGACAATATTCTACAATTGTCTTTTGACATTCATTTGTTTATATGAATTTTAATCCACATTAAAATAGAGGACTTTTGCCCCACTAATATAAGGATGAGGAAGTGTAAGTTAAGTTTACCTACATTTCCGTGGAGGGAGAATGTGAAACCATTTTTATAAGAACCGCTCTTAGTACCCCTGACCAGAATTAGAGCTTCAATACTCTTGTCACAGGAAATCCAGTCTAACATGAAAGTGATTCTTAAGGTAGATGTAGGGAACATGAGAAAAGACCAGCGTTTTTGTAGTTTTTATATCAAAACACTTTTTTGGTCTAAATAAATCAAATATTGCATCAGTTCAAACAAAGAATTTAGTTTTATTCACAAGTTGATATCATCAACAGTTGTTGAATATCTGTCAAGGGTGTCCTGGAATTTAAAGGAAACTTTTTATCTTCATTTAAAAAGGTCCTTATCTAATGCAGCTAGATTCACAACAGATATAGAACAACTGTTGATATCACATGTGAAAAGAATTTAACTCTTTATGTTGGACAAAGAAGCAATATTTTATTTATCTTGGCCAAAAAAAAGTTTTGCTATAAATATTGCAAAACACATTTCTCATATGCAGCCCCACCTAATATAGTATAAATAAAATTGAGTTATCTGCACATATAAACTATTCATAAAAGTGGGATTTAATTCAATATGAATATGTTGATTTAAAATCATGACAATATCGGTGCAACCTGGTTTAAAAATCATTCAAATTTGATGTCCATTCAACTTTATTGGTTCTCAAAAACAAAAGTGTTAAAACTTGCAGGGGTAGATTTCACCAATGAGATAATGATGTACCCTTTTAAGGCAGGTCGCACACTGGATCGGACATTTTGCCTTAAGACAAGACATTTTGTCTTGAAGTGTTGGAAGGTGCCTGATGCACTCTTGTTAAACATGGGGTTAAATGGAGGCCCACACTGGTTTCAACCCTGTTTTTAAACGCCTTTCAACAGTTTATCCTTGTCTCTCAAGTTTCGTATTTCGATAAGAAATTTTCTGACATATTGAACTGCACATGTATTAGCAGCTGAGATCAGTCACGTGACTTTCACATGGCCCGTTAATAGCAGAAACTCTGCTTTCGTTTGGAAATGGCGGGAATAGGACAAGATATTAGGACGTCTAAAGACAGAAAAACAGACTCCCATACACTGCAACTGACGAGACTCGACGTTTTGTATTTATTCAAATGTTGGATCCAGTGTGCGGTTATCCTATTGGTTCCCATCACTGGCCCAATAAGTTACTCAGTGATGGTTGACAATAATTGTGAGCTCACACTTTGTTATAGCTATTCGAGGTGACTACAAATGTATAGTTTAAAACAATAAGCAAGTTGGAGCCTCTACTCACTTTGTCTGGTTCATGTTAGGGAACCGAGGGTCGAACGGAGCAGTCTCTATTACAATTTCAGGTTCATTATCCTCAGGTTTTTTCCCCGCCATTTTAGCAACAATTGGCATATCTATAAGAGAGAAAATTGCAAGACATTTAAATGTTGTTTATCAATATAATATATTTGCCTTTTGTGTTTACCAATCATATTTAGAAAAATCTTGGATCCATTCAACCATTATCAATAATTACTACCAAGGCAAACCTTGACACTATTTAAGTTGGTAACAATTCCTATTCAATTTTTATTTGGAAAGCTAGGTAGTACAGTAAGTTATCTTTTAATACTTACTTACCACCGTGTCTTACTACCTGTTCAGGTTATACACTTAAGTACTAATTAGATTAATGGGTTAGGAATTGGGAAGGTTGAATAAAGATGAAGTGAACTCACATTTGCGTGGAGGAAGAGTGGAAAACCATTTAGGAAAAACCACTCCCAGTTCAGCCGAGCGAGATTCGAAACCTAATCTCTCCACGTCCTCGGCAGTCTAGCTCAACACTAAACTAGCGCGTTATCTAACTACGCCACCGAGGCGGGTAAATTTCTGTTATAACGTGATAGTTATGTACCAGAAAAACATCGTGTTGTGGTAAATAATGGTTATGTTGGAATGTATATATATTAGGGAGTGATAAATACTGACCAGCCCTATTAAAAATCACTTTCTGTTCATATTTTAACATATCAGTTCATCTTTGTTGTGCATAATCTACATAGTAGGCCTAGGGTTATAAAAGGGAAAAGCATTGTGTGATTGCAATCGAGCTAGAAACATACTGAGAAAGACTAGCGCATGTGCACGATTTATTTTACCAAAAAATGTTTTGATATAAAAACTGCAAACATACAAGAGCTTTTCTTGCTTCTCTTACATCATTCCCCACCTTAACGTTTCATCATGTATTGTATTGTATTGCATATTTTCTATTGCTATGAAAACAAATTTCAGTCCAATTTATTACAGGAAGGGCCTATCTGATATTTTTTAAGATGTTACTAAATCTACTTTCTCTTATAAGTCAAGTCATGTGATCTGCAGCTGTCACTTTTAATAGATAATATCAATACCTATAAAATAACACTACCATAAAAAACGTATTTTAAAAATTTTCTTAAGGGCTCTTTCTATATGTAATATTGAGAGCAAAGATCTAAAGTCTCAAAACAAAGGGAGAGTTTGTAAGGGGATTGGAAAGGATTAAAATACCCAAGAATTATCAATTTTTATAAAACTCATCTGCCATTGACACAACTTGCACTCAATAATGTACTAAACCAAAAGGATGCTCGGTTTTGTCACAAAGAGATTTTGAATAAAATATCTAAAAAATGTTATAATTTACCAAGTAGGTTTGCCTTACACAGTTTTATAAAAGGTTTAGCGCTATACTTTAAAAGATAATTACAATCTGGTGATGGAGGGGAGGCTGAAAGATGTTAAGAGGATAATGGTAAAAATAATATCACTAGAGCAAGATTGAAACATTTCCAAACAACTGCGATTTAATGAAAACCAGCTAATAAGGACCTTTTGAGTTATCTTAACTATTATTGTTATTAATAGAAGAAAATACTTGGTGTTTAAGCTGCTAAATGTGTCCTAATAATGACAATGTTATGCAAGAATTGTACATATGTTAACAGTGGTCATAAACATTGATTTAAGCACAAATGTTTAAAATGAATAATTTATATTGTTGAAGTGGCAGGAGTTTCACCAACAGTCATTCCTGCAGGAGGAAGGTATTTAAAATCTTTTACTGACGTTGCTTACTTGGTGAAGTCAAAGCTATTTTGTAAAGCCGGTTGCATTTCAATTTGACGCACTCGAGCATGAAATCTGTAATCTTATCTGACAGTTCTTACCCCCTCCATGACTACCGTTTCCCTCTTTCACAGATTAGCGTGGCTACCTATGTCAGGAGGGCACAAATTCCACTCGCCCCCCGCGAAGACCGAAAAGTCACCTTTTCAGAGTTTCAAATACAATAATTTCTTGTGCTGATGGCTAAGTGAACTAATAATGCACTAGACCACTGGTTTATAACCTGAGCGTTGCGACCCCATTCGGGGTTGTGGCATATATCGGGTGGGGTTGCATTGCTGGTTGAAATTAGAGTATAGTTTACTTTTTAAATGTATTATTATTATTATTATTATAGGAAGGCGCAAAATTCAAATACAGTAGAAATATAAGCAGTTAAAATGACAAAAACTGTTTGGTTACTAATTAGGTTCCTTTTGGTTAACTAACTCAGACAATTGCTTGTTGACTTAGTTTGCTGTAGGAGTCTTGTATTTAGGTGAGTGGCGTTGCTATCATAGCTTTCTAAATACCCAATGGACTAGTTTATACTCTTTTGAGACATCTTAGTCATATTCATGTAAATAATATATTAGTTTATAAGAATAAAATCAAACACACAAGCTTAATGTCACACTTGTTTGGTTTATCTGATTAGGTCAGAATTAATATTCTGATTGAGGGTTCTGGGGATTTTTGCTGTAGAAATGGTACTATGGACACTCTCTGGGACATATCCTGTTTTATTTGGACTTAAAGAAAAAAAATACTAAATGTCAAACCGTTGAATAAACATTTTGTGAATATTATCAGAGAGATAATGTTTCTGGCACTTACCCAGGGACTCCAGAACAAAGATATTGGGGGGCCTTAATTCCCCCCGTTTATATTTTGGGGGGCTTGGACTATCAAGGCCATAGCCAGCCAATAATTTCAGGGGTGTGGGGGAGGCGGGTTGGTGGGCACATCTCCCAAATGCCAAAGGCTAGAAACAATTCTAAATAATAAAATAGTCCTAGAAGTTCTCTGAAGTGCTTTTTATGGTAACACAGCCTACTAATTTGTACTTGTACCTTAATTTTGATATGGTTTGAACCAAAATAAAGCCATATATATGTTGTTCATTAAATTTTGGGGGAGAGGGGTTATATTAACAACCCCTCCCCCCTGACTATGGTCTTTTGCACTATATTAAGCCTTCCCAATATTTTTCACGTATATTCAAAGAGCCCGTATGAAATTATTTTATTTTAAAATAATGTTTATTAACAAACTTTGATCATACCATACCCATTGTCAGAAAGTAATATTATGTCAAGTAGTTTAATGCAACAAAAATAAAAATACATATAAAATCTGTTACTACCAGAATGATAACTTTTAGTTATACTTAAATATCTATACATCGTGTTATATAATTATAAATTGAAAAAGGTCAGAAGCAGGGCCCCGTTTATTTTGAAAATCTTTACAAAGCTTTACACTATAATCTGCAAACCAGAGAGGTGAACTCTACTCTACTACTTTTACGTTGAGAAGAACACGCCTAGACAATCTATAAGCTCTTAGGATATGCAGGATTATGTTACTGGATAAGAAGTGTTACTATTGTGTGCAAGGGTGTTATTACTTTAATAACTTCAATAAAATGTTACAACAATTAGCAACACTGAAAAGTTGGATTTGGCAGAATTGGTAGGACATTCGCTTTCCTCTTCAATATTTCTAAATTAAGAATGAGATTATCATGTAGGTCCTAATATATTTGCCTCAAATATACAAATAATACTGATTTGTTTTAATTTCATTCAAAAGAATTTAGAACATTATATTTAGACTGTCCATTTACACTATGTATACCTACAAGATTGTTAACAAACTATTTCAAAACTATAAAAAGGTGTGTGGATTACAGAATGTTACCGTTTCCCAATATCTTTATTTTGACCAAAATCCAATAAATGGTCAAGTAATTTTGGATTAATTTAAAATGTGATAACAAGAAATCTTGGAAGAGGTTGCTTTGCGCACCAATGATACTTGGCTTATAGCGCCAACGGTGGATGAGTATAGTTTCCCTTCGTCTTTCAAACAAATTTTCTTACTGTGTTTTATAGATTTTTCTTCAAATAGCTATATATCAAAATGTCTTCCTCTCAAGTGTTTTACTATATCCACTTACAGCATCTTTAAAAATTGTGTAAATAGCTGTTAGCTTGGGCTGGCAGTAAAATCTATGGCACACCTAATGTAGGACGTAATTATTTGGTCATGTGTGGAAGAAGATCAAACTCAACTCTAATTATGATTAAAAACAAACTCCAGATATCTGAAAGCCCCTTCAAATATCTGAGCCATTCAATTAATAACTAAATTTTCCTTCTAGAGGCCCACTCTAAAATAGCTTTTAAGGAATTTTAATCAACCGAAATTAAAGCTAGAATAAAACTAGATGGTTTTTAAGGTAATCAATTTTCAAAAATTTGCCAGTAGAGGCCCAATCCAAATAGCTTCTAGAGGCTTCTACTACCCGTTCGGGTTATACACACTTACGCTAATGTGTAATGGTAGGGTGATTGTGAGATGAAATGGAGGACCTACAGTTTAACAGTGGAATCCGAACCACGGTGGAGGCCTGGCATTCAATTGCCTGTACAGCCATTCCACAGTTAGGGGTGTGACATTTGTACAAGATTTTCTAGCAAATAATTCTTTTAAAATATCTAAAATACAATTTTATTATGAAGAGTTTATTTGCAGTTTGAACCTCAATTTTTTCTTTTTATTATGATCCTTTTGGCAATTACAAAAGTAAATATTTAAACCTTGAATTCAAGACGTTGAATGTTTGTTACAAGTGTGACAAATTTTAGACACTATCCTACATGTGTATGTGGTTTTTTTCAATTTCTCTGTGATGTGTATTAAACTAACTTTCTAATAATAAGGTAGTCATCCACCATGAGAGTGACCTTGATATTACAACATAAATTATCTCAGTTAAAAATTGTTATATTCTGTTACGGGTGTGACACAGTGCAAATATAACATGTTTGGCCTAAATTTAAAATAAGAACTATAGCGGAAAGTTTTTATCTTGTATAACAGAAGTATTATCTAAAATAATATATTCCATTATTAAATCATGCATAAACATAGTTAAAATAATTAAATAGACCTAGCTATAATGTATGCACAGAGACAAAGGAAACATATTTTTTATTCATTAAAAATAAATAAACGTTTGCGATTACACTTATTTAAAAACAGTTTATTTCTTCATCCTCTTCAAGTTCATTTTGGCAAATAACATATTTATGCATGTTATCCTTATTTTCTTAAAGTTGTACCAAAACATATTTTCCTATTTTCAAGTCTGCACTGCTTGGTATGACAGAGTTTTGGGGTAAATATTTCTTCTCCCCCTCCATTTAACTTTAACAAGTTCAACAGACGAGTCTGTCTAGATATCTTACCAAAATTTTTGCATATTGGATTTGGGAGTACGGCCAGCAAGGCGATAGTTCATATCTGCTTTTATTGTTATCCTAGTATGGCGTTTTCTCGTTCCCATCTATTAGTTAACAATTCTTTGTCCACTAATATGTCTTCACTCATTACACATAATATTGTCACTTCATGAACCAATTTTGATGTCCAATCAAAAAATTGCTTTACATTAGGCCTATTTACAATCATACACCTGAACCTCAATTTCAAACTTTTCTCTTGACTGTCCCTTCAACCCCATCGACGGAACCTTTCCCATGAGATGTGGTGAAAAAATACCACTCTCTTTGTATTTCAAAATCTTCTGTGAAAAAACATAAATTTTCGAGAGTATACTTATTTTTAAATTGTCCGGCACAACCATCAGAATAAATTAAAACATTTTTTTGTTTGCTCTAACTTGTCTTTCAAACATTGTAATTTTTTTTTTTTTCATGAATGTGTAAACTGAGAATTTATTGGGTTCAATATGGCATCGCTAATAATTGCTAGTCAGCCAAGCACAGCATGTAAAAATTGTGACTTGATCATGGCTCCAGTGTGCACTTTATATTTCATCTTGTTAACATTTTTAACAGTGATCTAAAGTTCACTACAGTAGTTAAATTAAAATGTCTTACTCCTTAAATGGCACATCCATCAAGGACCATACACTCCCAATGAAATTACCACCCTTATCACAGCTAAGACATTAAATGAATCCTAAAATTTCAGTGAAAGAGAGTTTTCTTCTTAATACTCGTTTCTGTCAATACATTTTAATTTTAAGCAATGTGTACCTACTAGGTAGGCCTATATTATGCTTATGCCTATTTATTTAGCATACTTAAAAAACTTTGCATTCATAACTAAGCCCAGGTTAGACCCACTTTTTGACTAATAAATCTGTTTGCCACAGGCCTACATACATAGCACAGTGTCGCACCTATACAATGTGTTACGGGCGTAATAGATTTTGGTTCATGTATTAAGTTAAATATAATTTTAACCATAAACCTTGATAAGCTGAATCATAATCTCACTTCTAGAAAATAAAAATAAATTCTAATCCAAGTTTAGAAGTAAACTTAAGTGTATTTTTTGTTATGGGTGTGACCCTGAGATATGACCTCTATTAATCTGAAATTGACATACCTGAAAACAATATCTCTCCCAGATTTTGCAAGTTCAATTATGTATACTCACTTGATTGACTTTAAAAACAGTGTACTCAAAAAAGGAGGGAAATGTCATTGTCACCAACAAAACAAAAAATTACAGTAGCACACCAAATTACTTCAGGTGAATTTAATTTTCAAAAATAAATTTGGCAATAAATCATATACAAATACAGTCTAGACTCTAGAGAAATCCAATTTTCAAAAACTTGCTAAAGGATGACCAATTCAAATAGTTTTTAAAGGACTTTAACTTTTTTAAATTTCCAGGTGAGAATCAGGTTATTAATAACATCTCTGGGAAAGCAGATCAGAGTTCCTATTTTTCTATTATTAAAAAAAAAAACTACTTCACCCCCTTTCCCATTTATACAATACAAATAGAGTTCTACAAATACTGGAAAATATCTTTACCAATATAATAAATATAAAGAATAACTTTTAATGATTAATAACCGGGAAAAATTTGTTTTTATAATCCATCCTCTTTGTGTTCTTATTATACATTATGAGAAAGAAAAGCATAAAGTACTACCCATGAAAAATTAATCACTTTCAAATAGCTTAAATAGTTATCCAGGGTTTAAAATGTTACCCTGGAAGGACCCTCAGACCAACCTATTAGTTGAACCCCCTCACGCCCTTTCAAAGAGCTCTCAAATCCCTATTTTAGTTTTAAGACCTACTAGATTTACTTTCTTGTATTCATACGTAATATAGGATGTTTTGTAATCAGGTGTGATTAAAATATTGTTAAAATAGGCTTATGGTTTTCTGAATAGAAAAAATAATTAATAAACATATATTTAAACTTAAAAATATTCTTGTTTAAGGCCAACTAGAACTATGAATGGTAAGTTAACCTAAAACTTTGGGAGCTTTTGGCATACAACATTTAGTTTGTGTCTAGTGTATGCATCAGTAGTGTAATCAGTACTTGAAGTTTGAGATGGCTTGACTACCCTAATGAAAGCAGTCACAGGCAGTGGAGGGTGGTTAGGGGAGATAAGGATACTGTAAAAAATCTTTACATTCTAATCTTCGTGCCATTTATTAATTACTAAATTATATTTTATTTAAAATATCCCGTGTTGCCCTTTCTACCATGTTATTATTGTACTATATATTATGGCCAAGAAAGCCAAGGATAAAAATACCTGCTTATATTCTGAACAGACGAGTCTAGCATATAAAGAATAACCACTTCAACAATTTAAACAAGCTTCTAGGGTCATCCAGGGTTTAATATCTGTCAAAGTTGAGCAGCCCCACTCCCTCTACATTTTAAAAGAAATTCCAGAACCCCCACCTAAGCACCAAAAATAATGTAAGTTAATCGAAATAATATAAATTATTGTAGAAAAAGATTGGAATAGAGTTTCAAAGTTTACCAAGGACCAAAAGGGGGGGAGGGGGAGAACTTAATAAAATAAAGTGAAAAAAGTAGCAGCACGGTTCACTAAGTTTTGTCGGTAGAAGTGGGTTTTTTAATTGTTACATAGTCAGAAGTTATACCCTAGTTTTTGTAGTTGTTTACTTAATTAGGTTTTTACGCCTGCCTTTGTAAAATTTTCTAGCTTACCGGGAAATGTTTTTTTTTTCTTTTAGCTTAAGTGAGTCCATGCAATAAAAATTATTGTAGCATACAAATAATCTTATCTATCAAGTATTATACGTAAGAAGCTTTGGGTAGTGAAGGAGGATTTGAGCTTCACTTATTTTGGTTGACAAGGGGGTGGCGGGGTTAGACCAATGCTTATGTAAGACAGAGAGGGACAGAATTTAATTACCAGTTTAATACCATAAATTTAAATTCATTGTGCAACAATGTTTATTCTGAATTATTTCACACAATTATTTACACCTCTATGTTAATAACATGAGACAACAAATATTACATAAACAAGTGAGGGGAGTTCGGAAAAATACTATGTAAGCAAGATGGGGGGAGGGGGGGTTAAGTGCTAGCTTTTGTTTGCTTACAATGAGGGCAGGGTGTCCAAAATTGCCAAAAATGAGCTTACATATCATCTGAACCCCCCCTAATTTGTATCAGTAAATTCAAATCAATGAGTGTACTGTTTATAAGCTTTAAAATTAGTAAGTTATTCTAAATACAATATAATACATATTATTCTGAGGTTCTGATCTTGGATAGTAATGTTGGAAAGTCTAGCCAGGAAGGCTTGTGTTATGTTACCAATCTCAGTGTCCCGACCTAGTAACGAAATCTGAATCACATTTTTGTTAGTTTTGCTTTTCCGTTAATAAATAGGCCTTTTTATTTTGATATCCAAACCGACATGCTATAGCAGTTGGTCTTCTTTCAGACTGTTGCTTACTTGATAAAACAGATTTTCCTATTTAGGTTTTGATGTTTCACCATTAAAATAACAGTAAACTAAGACCTAACACTCTTGTAGCCAATGCATGGATTAAAAAGAAAAGAAAGTGGTAAGAAAATGAAACATTCACTCTGCAAGGTAACTTGTCTGCCTGCCAATAAGACTTCCCCTCTTTCGCTGCAAAGTTGAGAGCCTCACTCCACTATTAACCCCTAGACAACATTGACGTGACGAACATTTTTATTTTCCTATTCTAGATAGAAATATTCTTCCATGGACTTTTATAATCTATATTATAGCAGGAATATGGCTATGTGCTCTTTCCGTGAATAAATAAAATAGCCTAAGCTGCAGAATTTTTTTTTTTTATGTTTACAAAAAAACTACTTTCAGATCAAAAAAATAATTTTAAAGTGATGTACTATTTTTTAGAATTATTTAAGAATTTATGGTTTTTGTTTCAGTGTTCCATCTCTAAATTATTATTATTAGCACCGCGTATTACTACTCGTTCGGGTTATACGCACTTATGCTAATGTGTAATGGTAGGGTGATTGTGAGATGAAATGAAGGACCTACAGTTTAACGTGGAATCCGAACCACGGTGGAGGCCTGGCATTCCTCACATTCACAAGATGTCTTGTCAGAGGTGAAGGAAGGGTTTGGTAATCAGATAAATCTTTGCCGGGACCGAGGATTGAACCCCGGCCGCCAGCATAGAAGCCTGACACCTTACCCCTAGATCGCCATCTCTAAAACTCGCTGAATAAAAAGGAAAAAAAATTAACATGAGAAATCCTTTCTTGTTTTGCTTTAACGTACCAGGTAGGAAACGTCATTAAGGCCCTCTCCTAAGTTCATTTTGTCAAGATCAAACCTAAATGGTAAATAAGAAAAAAAGCTAAAAAAATATCAAACCCTAGCCTATTCGACAGAGAGCAATAAAATTATCACTGCTTTTAAACATGCTGGGGAAAATTTATCCTGAGTGAAGGCCAAATAATACTTAACAAAAATTTGGAAACCAAATTACTGAACAAAAGTTTTTTAAAAGTTCTAATCTTTAACAGAGAAAAACTTATTTTTTTTATTACTTTGAAGTTGCCACAATCTTGAACTAGCGGTTTATATAGATTTGATTTTATATTTTAATTTATAGCAACACATTATTTTATCTACACAATATGTCAATAATATTCTGCGTCCAATGCAAGATGCATTCTTATTTTGGTTAGCAGACTACTTAATAAGAGAAAAGTGGCAACAAATTGTTTTCTAAAAAGTTATGTGTTTTGGTTATTAATATTTTAGTTAAGAATTTTATCCAACCTTAGGTGAGAAAAATAATCATTCATAGTAAAAATTATTTTTATTGCATAGGAAGTAATAATCATAAAAATAACAGCCTATTTTGAGGAATGTCAATTTAGATAAAATGAAAGTAATTACGAGAAAATAAAAAAGTCCTGGTTTAAAGTTTATAATTTATCATTTTTCCCCTTGAAATGAAATAGTTTTAAATTGAAGTATTCTTTTAGCTTTGTTAAGAATATTTTTACCATGTCAAAATTGGTAGTTCCAGTCAAATATTCTATGGGGGTGAGGTTAGGGTAGTTAGTAGAGGAAATGCACCTGGATTGTCATAAAGAGAAGATGGAAAAACCAGCCCTCAGTGCACTTGGCAAAAATATCAAACCTAGGACTTTTCAGTCACCGGTGATTTAATCTATTGAGAGTTTAACAACCTGCAACACATGAACATCAGTGCGGATCTCCAGCTAGTTCATTATCTTACAAGTTAACCCTCATAATCAAAATACAAATGGAAGGATAAACTTAAAAAGAGTTTCATAAAGTCATAAAGATGACCTAGATAAAATGTAGAATACACAAGATGTCTTAATAACAACCTTAAGTTTACAATGATGGATGTTGATAATAAGAATAATGAATAATGTTAGCAGCCTTTCTTACCACTTACCATGACATCAATGAATGTTCTTCTTTCTTCTATGTTGACAAACGGGCGTAAAACTTCTGAGCTCAAATTCCACTTTGAATAGTACAGGGTTTTGTCAATATTTTATAAATAATCAAACACCTTTGAAATTGGGCATGTTTGAGGTGTTCCATAGTTAGTTTCACAACCTATTCTGCTTTTTCATATGTATATAAAAAAAACTTTTTTCTATCTTACACAATCGTGCTCAAATAATATTGTCAAAACCGTCACGAATCAGTTTTAACAATGAAAACTTTCTGAATTGGAGATATTTTATGCAGCTACTAGCATTGAGTATCCCAAAACTTTTTTAAAGTGTTAGAAGTAGCACTCAATTGTTCATGTTATGTATTGTGGATAATAATTCACAAAAATATTTACACAGCCATATAATAGAGAATAGTTTCAATTACTCAGAAGGAAATGTTGCCAGTTAATTTAACTTACCCTTAAAAATACTTCAATTTTACACATTATTATGAACACAAGATCGTACAAAAAAAATTACTATATGGTAGAAATAATTATGGATTAAATTCAGGAAAAGTTATTGGTACTTAAATGTTGTGTGTAGCAAGAAATTTGAACAAGCTATATAACCAATAAAGTTATTTTTATATATTAAGGATATAAAATGAAACAATTTACTATTATAGGCAATCTCGACTGGTCAAATAATTTTTTTGCTGAAACTGGTGTTGGTTTTTAAGCTTATGAAATGAATAGCAGCTTTTTTAAAGGTATGGTGGCTTACCATCAATTATAATAATTATATTTATTTACAAAGTTGTTTTAGTTCAAGAGAGGAAGATTGAACCTAAGTTGTGAAATGCAAGTATTCATAGATCTTCCCCCCTTCCATGTCACAGCTCAGGTTCATCAACACCCTTAGTCTTGTTTGATTCTGCCAAGTCTTTATACTTTCAAAAATGATAGTGCAAGGGTAAGAGTGTGCTAAGAACAAAAAAAGGGTGAAACACAATGAGGTGCTCTAAGAAACTAGGGAAATAGTTTGCTTTCAAATGTTTCAGTCTCAGTTCTCGACCCAGACAAGTTACATCCAATACAACAGTCAACTTATTTTAGTAAGAAGATCAAAAAGTGATAAAACTAAATTTAATCCAACAACTAAGCTCATCAATTATCATAATGCCCAAGAAGTCGTCTTCAACTATCTTATATTATGTCGTAGATTCAGCTAAGACACAAATTTCATAAATGCAAAATTTATATGACAGCAACATATTACTATGACTAGCTTAAACAAAAACAGAATTATGAAAAATATATATGTTTAGGCTTGTTACTTTGTTAAAAAACTAAATAAAAATCCAAAGAATTCAACTGAACAATGATTTATTAAATATTAATTTAAATACTATGTACTATGCTAATAAAATATAATTTGTATTGAATTTTATAACCACCTTAAAAAGACAAATTTCACTAAAAACTAGGAAGTTGCAAGATCAAAAAAAAGTTATAATTTTAAATAGGAATGGAACTTTTAATATCCAAGGATATTTAAGGATAAAAAACTGTGTTGGAATTTATTTAAAAGCTCTCATCATGTCTAAGTAGTTTAGCTCAAAATAACTAGATGACAAACTTATTAAACTCCAGCATGATTAAACCATGTCAAGGTTTGATGAGCTGCGATTTCAATTAGCCATTAATTAAATCTGTTATTTGCCATTTTTATGATTCATGCAATTTGTATTCAACATTAGGGGCTGTATCCCAGAAGTGTTTG
>CABEEJ010001483.1:84928-106052 GCA_901482245.1 Timema douglasi
GGGGGGGGGTGAGGGGGGTCTACTTGCAGTGGATCGTGTTTAAGTCCCCTGAAAGAAAATGCAAGAAATTTATAACATATATTTCCTTTTTAAGCCAATTAAATATAATTAGGGGATGTTGCTATTAGGAATTTTATAAGATTACAAAGTTACAAGCCTAAGCATTTGGAGGGGAAAAAAAACCTTTCGAGAGAGTTTTTACCTCAAAATACCGCCCGCCTCCCTCTTTCGGTAGAGATCTTGTCATTAATCAGATTTAATACAGTATTATTTGAACACAATGCCATGCTATTAATTTAATTTATATGAATCAAGTATTCACATAAACAAAAAAATATATATCCAATGCATGGAGTAATGTAATCGTGTTTAAAACCTAATATGTCCATCCTCGGTTATTTCATCTTTCACATAGCAATAGAGGCCTATCAAAAGGATGTTTTTGAAATTTTGTGGAAAGTCAGAAACATCAAAGATGATAATGTGTACAATTAAATCGACAAATTTAAGCAATGTTTCCTTTAAATTTAAAATATGGCCTCGATTCACCCTTATCCACAAAATATAATAGGTTATCATATTCAAAAATAAAAATAGATTCACAATAAAAGGGAAAAAAAGATATTTTTTTTGTTATAATAACTGACACTATCTACACTTAATCTTAAATCAAAAGTAAGACAAAAGTTACCTTTGAATTTAACATTTATGTAACGAATAAAGATTTCCATCACTATTTAATATGAGACAATCGAGGACATATTACAGTTTTATATAGTAGTCAAACATAGCAGCTTAATACAAACTAATGAAGAGTGACTACACAATCGGTGATCTTGTTTGAAAGTCTAACAGAAGTAATAAAATAAATGTAAAGATTGAGTAAGGAATTATGATACATTCAAAATTTACACATCAAAATTAAGAGCTTAACCCTTATATGAGAATATTATTTTATAAACGGCAAAATAATAATGAAAATGTATTCCCCTTTGGTTAATGTAAATTGCTGTACATTTACACACAAACTATGCACAAAATCTGCTCAAAGATAATTGATCAAGTGCACATTCAAATGATTATTGTATTAATTATTATGTAGCTGTATTCAGTTCCTTTGCAAAGCAAGATATTTATTATAATCTAGTATTTAATATATTGCATGTATACGATTTACTAATAAATCAATCAATTATTAATTGCATAGCCTTGTAGTCAAGTTAACTTCGTATTTACTGTACAACATTTCCTTCAGAATGAAACAAGATCTGAATAATTTACTTCACTAGTGGCCTTGTCTTGCCTTCTTCCTCACACGAAAGTTCCTTATATTTACGAACTTCAGCCATGTATAACGACCATGCATTAGTAGGTTTGTCCGGTTCTTCACCACCCTTTCTGACTTTCTTAACCATACCCGTGGGCAAAACTCTCCCTCCTCGTCGCTTCCCAACAATAGATGTGACCGGTTTTTTCACCACAGCTTCTGGCACATTTGATTGGCTTGTTTCAGCCACAGCCAAATCGGGTTCTTCCTTGGGTTCGTGCATCTTTTTAAACATTTCAAGGAAACTTCCATCATTCTGGAATGTGTTGAGTATTGGCGGTGGTGGTGGAATGATGGGGAGGCCTATTGGTATAACGGGAGTACTCACCACTGCATCTAACTCTCGATCAAGAAGATATTCCCAGTCTTTAACTCCTTTCATGTACGGCCTATGAGTGCCACGAAATCTTGCACCTTCCATGAATCTACCCTCACCCGAACTGCCAGCTTCGTTGGAAAAACGTGAACTTCCATGGTAGCCTGGTTTATCAGGATGTCTAGGACTATCCGGCCCATCCCTCGAACGCCTTTCCCTTGGTCGGGAAAACCCATCACCTCTTTCCCGAGACTGAGAAAACCGTTGTCGAGATCTTGAGCGTGGATAGTTATCCTCCCTTTCTTTAGAGCGAATAAAACCTTCCTCACTCTCTCTAAAACGCATGGATCCTTCTCCTCTGTCTCTGGATCGTGAGAAGTTATCTTCTCTATCCTTGAATCGTGACCTAGACTTTCCCTCATCCTCATCGTCTTGACCTAAGTTTTCACGTCTATACATTTGCCTTGGATTTTCATCATAATAATCATTCATTCTTTCCTCTCTATTTCTTGAACTCCTATTGTACTTTGGTCTATCAAAATCTCTCTCGTTGCTAGGTCTTCTATTGCCATAGGGTCTGGGCCCGTTAGAGAATCTCCCATCCTCACCTCGAGATCTTGACCTAGGGCCCAATCTGTTACGAAACGGTGGCTCCTCAAAATCATCCCCTTCCTGCCCACTCCTACCAAATGAGTCTGCTTCCCTCTCTTCCTCTGTGCCCCGAAACCGCGAACCATCAAAATTATGTGGTGCACGCAAGCTATGGTTGAGGCGCTCTTCCCGGGGCAAGCCCGGCAGCTCTGCACCGCCAGCGTCACCGGGGCTACGATACACCATTGCTAGTGTGCTCGCTGCTCCCTTCAACTGTCCACCTAAAATGAAGAGAAACTACCAGGTGTAATTAGGGTGACCAAAACACAGGACTTCCCAAAACAATTTGTTCTCTTTGTCTGCGAGTAACCACAACAAAATCCATCATTGTAAACCATCTTAATTATTAAGACTTAAGCTCTAATTACATGGCTTTCTTGAAAATTTGGATAACAATTAATACTCAGTCTAACCTAACTCTAAGATTAACATTTTATGTTCTTAATATTTTCTTAACATGTAATTATAAATAACTATCTGGTCTTCTAATAAAATATGACTAATTAAAATAGCTTCAAAGGGAATTGAAACAAGTATTGTTAAAATTAAGGTTTCTCGGTTCAAATTAGGAATAAATAGTAAATGTAAAGATATATTGGCAACTTGCTGTATAAGGTAACATAAAAAAAAAGTATTAACAGGGAGGGAGGCGTGGTTACGTTTTTGTGCATAAAAAGTTACAGAAAATATAATAAAAACTATCATAAAATACTCAAGTCAATCAACTATTAAGGATTAGAAATCTGAGATAAAAGTAAAAGGTAGTCACAAAAATGTAAAAAAAGAAAACCATATCAATAAAGATAAAAAGTTAATATATATTTTTAAATAGCATTTTTAAAGCAGGGAAGGTTAGTTTGAATATTCCAGAACATGCAAGTAAACTTGGTGAAGTACACATGAAGAAATTTACAATCTGCCCGATTTCCATTATTTCTGTTCATTATTGAGTCAGGATTATTTGCACTTATGAAAACCCTTATGTGAAGACAAATTTTTTGATTTGAGCGAAAGTTTAGTCAAGAGATGTTTAAAGAAAAGAAATTAAAGAACACAAAAGTGATGCAAGCAATTTCCAAATTTAATCATAATGATTTTAAACTAATTATTTAAACCATCATTATGATGAGGAAAAAATAGGTTTTTTCCAACTAGAGGAATTTTTTTTTGACACTGTTGAATTACTTCTTAGAAATTATTTGGACGCGGTTCAAGTCGGTCTTTTTATTTACATTTTTCTAGTTAATTAATTTGACAGTGGACTTAAAAGAATGTATGGATAAAGTGAAACACTATATAGTTTTAAGTTTGAATATATATTTATCCAGAATGATAGTTATCAAATAGTGGTCACATTTTTAATGGCTCGTTTACAAACAAGATTGTTTTAAGTTCAATTTTTTAGTCCAATTAAAAAGAAATCCAATTACTATTTGGCGTTACATTAAATATATTAGTTTAATTTTTAAGGCAAGGCCTAAAATTTGACTGACTTTAAGTTTTATGTTGAATTAAGATTTTTACTAGACATTTAATTTAATAAAATACCACGTGGTCAAATTGTGTTTTACAGTACTTATGTTAACTATTAACCAAATTTAATGTGTGAGATTTTGGTTAAGCTTTTTCATAATGAATAAAAATCACAATAAATTATGTGTTTATTAAACTGTCATTTAATATTGTTTAAAGTGGGTTAGATCTGTCTATATTAATAATACTAATTTTTTCCCCAAAACCAAGCAAATAAACATTGTTAAAAAAAAGTTGCACTAAAATTTATCTGTAGCTAGAACAAGTTAATTTCATGAGGGAAAAAGAAAAGTATTATGATTTTGAATGAATTAAATAAAATCCCAATCATTACATGCAAATTTTTGTTATGAGGAGTTTTGCTGAGCCTCTCTTTAATAATGGTAACAAAAAATGCAATGTGAAAAATTGTTAAAATTCTGAATGCCAAATTCTCTTTGGTTTGCTGTGCGAAACATGTGACATGGGAGTATCCATTACCGATAACTTGAAATGTGTTGGTTAAACTTTTGTCAGCCATTTTTACAATATATGTTATTAAAATTAGTATTTTCAACACCAACGTTATTAACAATCTAATTTAAAGTATATGGTTTGAGAGGATGTCATAGGAAATGCATCCACATTTGTGTGCGGAGGTCATCACCACCGAACCCAGTGGCCCTTGCTCTCCTTGCCTCTGACAAACCAAACAAGTAATTACTCAACACCTATGACCGTATGTCTGATGAAAGTATGTGTCATGAAAGTGCTAAGTGTTTTCATTTGAAATTTTAGAAACAACTTTGGATGCAAAACAATAAGAGAAATTATTCAAAGTAATTCTATCGTAATCAAATGTTTGATTTAAAAAGTCTGTAGTTAGGAATTTGGTCATTTGTACACCGTTTGGATCTACGTTTATAAACTTTAAAACGAAGCGTTCACAAAGTTCTATAAATGTTTCAGTAATGTATAAAGAGATGAAAAGAAATTAATTTGAAAGCTATCGAGCAATGTTAGCAAAATTTTTGTTTGTTTTACTTATGTTTCAGAACCTGAGCTGCCACAAATAGGTTTGCGCTGTCAGGCCAAATATCTTTATCACTATGTTGTCTATATACCCGATTGGACAGAGTATTGTACGGTCTTGAACATAATATGGCTTTATAACTGTATTTTGACGGTGTTCTAGATGGAAACCAAAAGGTGTCAAATATGAGATAAGAAATTAACAACTTTGACACAGTTTTATTAGACCCTCTGAATGCTTGTCTTGATGCACACATTCCCTAACTTTTTTTTAAAATATCAGACACACAGCACAAATTCTTCCAGCAACTAACAATGACCTAGTGAATTAGCAGTACACTACAATTGCACTCTAGGGTGGAAATACTCCCGCTCCCTATCCATTTTGACCATAAGCTTATTATAAGAAGCGCCCGAGCATGATAAATCATGGTTCACACTAGTTTCTTGCTTCGTTTTTGGCCTTGAATTGATTATTAGACATATGCATGTGCATTGATTCCTGCCAGCCGGCCAGTACAATCACAGTATACTAAAAGATAGACATCTGTAGAAATCTGTTGAGGTTTTTTTCCAGTGGAAAATGTTAGGCTGCAATTATAATACTAGTACAGTTTTCAGAAGAACATTTTAGGGGGAAAATATCACACTATATACATGCCAGTGTGGTGGGTTTTTCAACAGAAGCACCTTTTCATAACATGTTATATTCAGTCTTTTCCAAAATTTCGTTCACTTCTCATCATAAATGGAGAAAAATATCCTAAGATGGGAATGGAAAATTTGTGGCAATCGTCAAAATATATTACGTAAAGTAAAATGCCATTAAAATAGTCTATGTGCAGCTATTAGAAACCGAAAGTGTTTCACTTTAATGCGGCTAATTGAATTCTACTGGTTTAATAAACATGTAAAGTTCTTAGAAGAAAGAAACATAAAATTGAATTAAATCTCCAAAATAATAGTAATAATGAAGTGTTTAAGTTTAAGTGAAGCCAAGAAACCATGTAATTATATCAATAATGGAAGTTCAACATTTGTTTTCACAAAACATATCACCAGTAAAACAAATTATTACTAGCATTGATCAGCTACTTTTTTAATACAGAAAAAAGAATGAACCAAAATTGAGGTATCAACTATTAAAATAATTTAATCTTAAAGCAATGAGAGGCAAATTTTGAAATTTATATTTTACATTTTGTGGTACTGCCTAGGGTAAAACAAATCTGAATTAAGTTTTAAGGGGATTTTGGCAGGAAAAAATAAATATAAATAATAATATTTAGGACTGCGTCTTACTACCCGTTCGGGTTAAACTCTTGAATACTAATAACGCTAATGGGTTAGGAATTGGGAAGGTTGAATAGAGAGTAGTTGAACCCACATTTGTGTGGAGGGAGAGTGGAAAACCATTTATGGAAAAACACCTCTATTTCACTTGAGCGAGATTCATACCTCAATCTCCCTGTGCTTGGTAGTCTAGCTCAACACAAAACTAGTGCGTTAGCTAACCACGCCACCAAGGCAGGTAAAAAATAAGAAAGAAAAAGTGCTCAACATTGATAAAATTTTACTTTATTACAAGCAAGACTGTGGAGTCTGAAGTCTGAAGCAAGTTGAGTGGAGTCTGTAGAAACATAATGAATCCCACTCGTGACTTCAAAATAAATATTTTTATAATATCATAACAATATATGGTAATTATATCATTTTAATTGTATACTATTTTTATTGTTTAGGACCAATATTTGTCATTTGGATTGAAAAATTTATTTAAATATAAATGTAATGTTATTGGAGCATTTTAATGCAGTAAATATGTTATCACTAGTTAATATACTTTAGCCATTTATGAAGGAGTTGGAGTCGGATTCGAAGGCATTGTGCACTGACTCCATAGCCCTGATAATCTTGTGGTATTATAGATATCAATATCTATTAAGATCGAATAATGTATGAATACATGAAAGTTGAGAATAGTAACTTCCCAAGGTTTAGATAGGTTTATTCCTGTATTAAAAACTCTATAAAACACTGAAAAATTGGTAAACTTCTTTCGGCCTAGATGCTTCATCAAGCTATCATTATTATAACTTTAACGGAACTGACTGGGGTGACTGCCATTGTGAGGTACAGACCAACACAAGAGACTTGGGCTTAAGCCCCGAGTAACAACCTTGAAGAGGATTTTTACAAATTGTGATTCTCCCACTATTTCTCCAGACGAATGGTGTTTTTTTTAAACCCACCCTTCTTGTACCCTTTTCTAAGGATGCAATCTGACAAGATTTTAAGCCTTGACCTTTATACCAACGACAGTCAAGTGCAATACCTGTGTAGCACCTCAGCCACTGGTGCAGTTATACTAAGTTTCTGGCACAACTGCGTAGTAACGCTTTTTAATATACAATACATACATACCTAATCACGCTATTCCCTTGCGGGATAGGCAAGAAACTGTGAATATAGCTCAAATTTCAACTTCGTACTTAATTCATCCTCACTACTCCACACTTCCTTATCCTTGCATATTTCCTTTGCTTCAACATCCATACAGAGTCATAAATGCTCTTTTATTCTTAAAACTTCTAATGTTTCTTTTTTTCACACATCCGTCTAAATTTAGCCACGTTTTACATGGCCTACCCCTTCCTTTTGATCCACACACTCTACCTTCATATATTTGCCTCATCACTCAATCTACACTGATCCTCTCAACATGATCAAACCAACATAACACGCTTCTTTCACATTGACCTATTGGATTCCCTTTCAAACCACACTCCTTCAGCACCCATTTATTACCGACTATGTCCATAAATGTTTTTCCGCATACATTTCTTAGATATCTCATTCCTCTTACTCTTGTGTTTCTACTGACAAACCCACACTTCACATCCATAAAACAATGTTGTCGTCAACACAAATAAGCGAGATTATCTACTAACAAGGATACAAACTTTAGTTTATAAATGGTTAATAAAAGAACCAATGAGAATTAATTATGAATAACAAATTACTTTACTTTTAAATAGCTTGCATGTATAAGTGTCACATTCAATATAAGGCAAGATTTGTAAGATGTTTACCAACACTGAAACTATCTGTTTATGTATTTTTAAATCAACAATTTTTTTTTTAGTTTCAACAAAATAGGCCAAAGTTTCCAAAGCGTTCTTTAATTTTGGTTGTCAAACTAAACGATATCGTACAACCAAACATGCAATTGAATATTTCCTCAAATCACGATGTGTGTAAATAACAAGACTGGTAAAAGTGGACATTTACCTGCTTAGAGGTAATATGCGATGCTTCCTTGATTTATAGTTTGTCCCTCTGATAAACTGTTGCTGATAACTTTTTCTACCTTTTCTCTTTCTTTCAACAATCTGAAACAAAAGCTTATAACTTTTACTACTTGATGTCACATTAATGTTACTAAAATGTGTTGTTTTTTTATTTAAAAAAAAGGTCCTGGCATGGTTTAACAGAACCCGACATCATTTGTCACTAAAAAATGTCAAGACCTATAAATCTCTAGCTTCTTAGAAGTTAATAAACGGAGTAAAATAGCAGTGCAATAGAAACTACTTTTGAAGGAAACCAGATGTCCATGTACCTGAAGTCTTCTGTGGAGTAAACGCTGAAAATAAAGGTAACTATAATAATTTGTTTAAGGCCTTCTGAGTATGTTGTTGATAATCCTCCTTGTATGATTAAAATTTCCAACCTTCCATAACATTTAATTTTTCAAAAATAACATAGCTAAAGTGAGAATTTAAAATTGTACGCAGTGCTACTATTTAAAATAGCGTGATTGCCTTCCTTAGCCGCAATGAATGACTATGAGCCAAACAACACTATTAGATATCTGAATTAATGCCAACTTGACAAAATGAATGATATGGGGACTAAACACCTTACAGGACTTAAAACACTTCATATTATTTATTTCTTATCAACAAAATAAGCTAAATTTTAGATCCGGGAAAATATGGGACTAATGTTATTATTTTTAGCACCATGTCTTACTACCTGTTCAGAATATATGCATATTATGCTAATTAGTTAGAGATGGAGAAGGTTAAATTCAGAGGAAGTGTATCCACATTCGTGTAGAGGGAGAGTAGAAAACCATTTTAAAAACTACCCTCAGTACACCCAAATGGGATTCGAACCCCAATCTTCCTGTCATCAGCAGTTCAGTTTATCACGATAGTTACGCCTTAGATCATGCAGCTACCGAAGTAGGTTAATTTTATATTAATAGCGTATTAGTTTGCTGACACTATTTGGAGTTTCATTTGTAATGTTGAATTTTGGTCTGTTAAAATTTGTTTTAGAGTTTTATATATAGTTGATCCACCAGTTTTTTGGTGGTGTCTGAAAGCTGGCAGTAATGCCAACATTGCCAGAAAGTCACTGTCAACATATTTGGAAATACTTATTATTTTCTAAGTATTACTATTATTATCACTAAAAAATATTATCAAACACTTTTCAACAATACTTCCCTACATATTACTGTATAAATGTATTTTCCATAGTTAAATTTTTTTTAAAAATTGTTTAATAAATACATTGTGGTTTTTGTTTTAACTGCTGTGGCAACTACAGGTTAAATATTGTGTGAAATTATATATTTAGTGTTATTTATATTTTTATAGCCGTTCCACATATCTCTAACTTTAATAAATAGTTTGTAATATAAAAAGGAAAAGCCGTACAAAATGTTTGTGTAATAATGTTTAAATTTTGTAAACACAATTATAAATAACTGTCGCCAACAGGGTCGCCCATGTCATCAACTGTCAATATCGTTTCAGTTAAGTGTGCCATATTTGTTTTTGTAAGCAATGCCACATTTAATAAGCTCTTGATTTTGATTATTAATTTTTATCAAACAGCCAATACTACTTTCAAAAGAAAAAAAACTGCCAAACAGTTATTTACTTATATACAAAATCTAACAATTTTAAACCATGAATTAACATATGAAAGCCATTTAATAAAACCATGTGTGTTACTAGTTGAAGAACACACAGTATTTTATTAGTTGCGTATTTAAGTTACCGTTAATAATTTTATTACCTACAAACTTTAATAGTGCAATGTCTTTTCTAGATATTAATTTGGCTACTTACTTAGTAAGTTGTGTGCTCTTTTGTGATTATTAGTTTGGTGTGTAAGTGTGTTTCCTTGGAAAATAGACTGTTTTTAGTATTCTTTAAATATTTATTTTCCAATATACTATTGAAGGGTGAATTAAAAAATATAGCAAGCATTTCTCAGTGATCAATAAATAAATACCCGCCTGCGTAGCATAGTTAGCTAACATACTAATTCTGTGTTGAACTAGACTGCCAGGGACAGGGAGACCGAGGTTTGAATCTCGTTTGGGTTAAATAAGGGTGGTTTTTCTAAATTGTTTTCCACTCTCCTCCCATGCAAAAGCGAGTTCACTTCATATATGGCCAACCTTTATAATGCCTGACCCATTAGTGTAGTTAGTACTTAAGCGTATAACCCAAACGGGCAGTAAGCCGCGGAGCAAAATAAAATAAATAAATACTTATCTGAGACTTTATGCGATAAGTATTGTAGTTTTATAAGACACTTAGTTAACTGTTTAACAGTAGTGAATCTAAAATATATATTTTTTTAAATTAGAATAGGTTTTTATTTGTCATTAAACTCTACAGTGTATTTATTTATAAGATGATTTATTATTATGATTATTATTTAGCACTGCGTCTTACTACCCGTTAGGGTTATATGCTTTAAGTACTAATTACGGTAATGGATTAGGAATTGGGAAGGTTGAATTAGAGTAAGTGAACCCATATTTGCGTGGAGGGAGAGTGGAAAACCATTTAGGAAAAACCACCCCCAGTTCACCCGACCAAGATTCGAGCCTCGATCTCCCGGCCCTCAGCAGTCGAGCTCAACACGACTAGCACGTTAGCCAACTACGCCACCGAGGCGGGTTATAAGATGATGAAGAGGATGAATTTCTTGCGACGCCGTTGGAAAACATTTAATAAAGGTACAAGCCACTTCAAAACAAATATGAAGTAATAATCTTATCAATATTGTTAAAAAGGTTTGTGACTGATTTTTTTACTCATTGTTTTTTAATACTACCCTTTCAGGTTTTTAACATTTATAATGTTAATAGTAATAATAATACTATTAACAAATATTAGTAATAATAATAATAATAATAATAAACAATAAAAAATAAGGATAGAAAAAAAATGGGATGAAATAATAAAAAAATTAAAAATTGAGAAAAAAGCATACTAGGCCTAACATCAACATATCAAGGTCAACAGTAAAAAAAAGCCAATACTTTTTCTTGTATATCTCAACCTAAGCGTTGACTTGCAAAAGTGGCAGCTGCTAAACATATATTTTTGCAGATCATATGGTTTTGCGTAGGGATACATAATTAGACCCGGTAACTTTTGCTAGCTGTCAGGAACCACCATAAAAGCCCTTGATCAACTAAAGTTCCCATGAATGTGAAACATCAAACAAAAAACCTATTTTTACAACAAATTAATATGCAAATCTTGTGAAATTGTGGGGGTCTCTTATTAAATTCTGCGTGTTAATCAAATAACTTACCTTGATGGGTTACACTGCTGGCCATGGTATGATTGGGTAAGGTAAACTGCTATATTTCTGGGTAAATGGAGTGTAAGCTACCCTCGGTGCTACCAAACTGGCATTTTTGTGTGCACGACTGATGATTTAATTTGTACAGCTTATTCTTTATTTATTTAAGACTCAAGATGTTCGATGAATTGGTTTAATTATTCCCATTATTACATTTTATTGAGTAAGTAACATTTAACACAAAAGATAGGTATTAATGGCTTAATCTTAGGGTTGAAGATAGGAAGGGATGTTTAGAGGACAAGAAACTGCGTTAGTCTGGTGACAGAATTTATGAAAACCCAAAATAATAAATTGCATGCAAAAAACTACACTAGTTTAGCTAGCCACCTTCTAATCATAAGGAAACCAGTCGATTAAGGGTATGACGCCACAGACCACATGAGCATCAGTGGAAGTGTTTAACATATTAACGTATTAATTAATAATAATATTTAGCACCGCGTCTTACTACCCGTTCGGGTTATACGCTTTAAGTACTAATTACTCTAATGGATTAGGAATTGGGAAGGTTGAATTAGAGGAAGTTAACCTGCATTTACGTGGAGGGAGAGTGGAAAACCATTTAGGAAAAACCACCCCCAGTTCACCCGACCGAGATTCGAACCTCGATCTCCCCGTACTCAGCAGTCTAGCTCAACATGACAAGCGCGTTAGCCAACTACACCACTGAGGCAGGTAACATGTATTAATTAAAATGCAAAACTATACCATTAGATATGTAGATATGGTGTATTGCAAATTGAAAATTTCATACAAGAATCATGGGAAAATAAGTTCCAAAATAGAGGGGGTTATCGCAAAAACACGAGTCTTTAAACATTTATATGAGATGTATTTACTATTTAAACGTCTATAGAGTCCGCAAGGCCAAGAAAAAGATGGGAGGAGCAGACAAAAAATGGGTGCAAGTGAGAGGAAAATAATGGAAGCAACTAAGGGAGGAAGAATGGTGAAAGGATAGAGGAAGATGGAGGGATTTTACTAAACTGACTTGGCCAAGCTGGAAACGGAATAGTATGTATAATCCATACCCATACCGAATCGCATCATTCCTCTATGTGGGGTAGGCAAGAAACTGTGTACATAGCTCAAAAATCAATTTTGTGCTTAGTCTATCCTCACTAGCTTTCTCCACACTTCCCTATCCTCGCATACTCCCTTTGCTTCGACAACATCCATACACCAAGTCATGCACTTTTATTCTAAAACAAAGTCTAATATTGTAGTTTCTTTTAGTTCAGACTTGACCAGGTTACTTGCCTTGGTCTTACCTACACTCATAACAGTATACGCTGCCTACATAGAAGATTGTATCGACAAGTACAACCGTTGCTCAATCTTACTCTGAGCACACTTGCACTGTTCCTACGAACCAGTATCCCAACTATAGAGACTCCCATGATGGCCAGTATACTGTTGCTCGTGTCACAAGGTACCACTAGGAGGTAAGGCAATGCATCGACACACCAGGACACTTAAAATTCATATAAAAAATAGATTAATTCTTGCCTTCCAGTTTTTACTTCCCACTACAATGCAATAAATCAAATATCTTACAATTTTCCTATATTATTATTATTAGCACCGCGTCTTACTACCCGTTCGGGTTATACGCACTTACGCTAATGTGTAATGGTAGGGTGATTGTGAGATGAAATAGAGGACCTACAGTTTAACGTGGAATCCGAAACACGGTGGAGGCCTGGCATTCCTCACATTCACAAGATGTCTTGTCAGAGGTGAAGGAAGGGTTTGGTAATCAGATACATTTTCCTATAGTTTCTTGATTTTTGGTATAGGAAAATTAAATAAGAAGTCACTTAAGTTACTGGATAATGCTCAACCATGTTGCGGCAATATGAGATCTTGCGCCAAGCAAACATTATCAATATGTTTATTATTATAGTCTGGCATGACATTGAAATCATGTAGGCCACTAGATTTGTGAACCAGATGGGGTCTTCGTAAACATGGTATTTTAGGGAAAACTTGTCGTCAGATGGAAGTTTAGAAATGGATAGGTTGGAATAATTTATAATAAGTGTAAGATAAGGTGGAAGCCTTAATTTCACCATTTAAGCGATATAATTTATTATTACTAATCCTATTCATAAGCATACTGTAATATAGTATATTGCCTACTAAATGATTTATAGTTTCATTTTGGGACTTTCCATTCCTTTGAATATCTATGTTTATCTGTGATTTAAGACTTAGGTGTATACTTTATTAATTTTCTGATACCATAAAACTTAAACACAATATGATAAATAAGAAATCATTTCTTTATAGTTATTAGATAAATAAAATTTAAAAGTTTCACAATAGCCTAGTAGAATATCACAGGCACTAACTTAGTTCTGATTTTATTTAGAAAGGATTTCTTGGATTTAAGTAATACAACAACTAAACAATGGAAAGTAGAGAATAAACATCAGTATTAATTTATCTTCTATGTAATAAATATAATCCTTATAGGTTGACTAAGTATAATATTCAGCTATGGATTGATAGTATTACATTAAGGTTGGCATTGCTAATTCAAAGAAAAAGATGAAAACTGTAGCCAGGATATATCCAAAATTATAAAACAACAAATGTTGGATTATAAGTACACAATAAACTATAAAATAATTTAGGAAGAATGTTACCTATCAATTTTTACCCATAAAATAATATAGGCCCAGCCCTGCAAAAGCTTTAGTATTAATACATTTTAAGAAATACTATATTTAAGGACGAAAACCAATGATAGCCATTATGAATGTGAAATGTGTTATATTCATCAGTTTAATTTATAATGAACACACGAAATAACAAATTAAGACATGCGAAAAAAAATACAGTACCTTACTTCCTACCTTAAAATTTCGGAAAGCAAATGGCCGACTGAAGTAAAGATAGAAAAAAAAATATAGCGTCACAGATATAAGCGCATTCTAGTTTTAACAAATGAACCATGATTTGTGATTTATTAAATGAAGAAAGAATTATTTTATGTTACTAGTTCAAAATGCAGCCGCTACGAACAAGCGGTATGTTCAGCATTCTTTAAGTATTTTTAAATCCAATAAAATAAATAGTGCTAGTAACCACCGATTAAAGATAAGATCCATTTGACATAATTAAATAACAAAAAAATCGGTAAGCCCACCCAATTGTAATACAAATTATAATATTTACAATAATTGTGTGTGCTGGTTCGTAAACCTTGGACAATAATTGTAACGATAATTATTAGGGTGTAGCATTAATATCACTAACTTAATCTATGTTTATAACATTAGAAGCTCTGAAGTCTATTACCGCACCTAAAAATGTATGCTAACTATACATCTCTAAGCTGGTTCTATCCAGTTTGATCCAATCCAACTTATTACATTTTATCTTTTCCAGGTCAATTATAATATTACTCTTCTATTTGTCTTTAGGTCTAGGATTTCCATTATGATTATAGTTAAGATTGTGCCTAAATATTAGTACTCATCAAGAATGCCAAATTATATGCTAGTTGCAGTGATCTCTAAATTACTGTCCTTAATATATGTTAACATAAAAAATACGATCATTCTAAAAGTTACATAGTAAGTTCTACCTTGACTAACACTATGGCCCTATATTGTTAGCTGCTAGGATTACAACACGAATTTTCTCAGTTGTCGTGCATTGTTTGAGAATACTGCAGGCTAAAGGCCCCCTTCTTTTAATTAAATTTATTTATAGTAAGAATAATTTAATTTGATACTATGTAATGCATGATTCTGTGTAGATGTTGTTGAAGCGAAGGGGGTATGCAAGGATGGGAAAGTGTAAATAAAGTTAGTGAGAATGGATTAAGTATAAAGTTGGTTTTTTAGCTATATGCACATTTTATTGCCTACCCCATAAAGGAACGGCGTGATTAGATATGTGTGTAACTTCTAAACAATGTATATAAAATCCCTGCCCCTTACAAACACACACACCCAATGTACCAAAATATATATGATGAATTAAATGTAATTATCGCTTAGTCAAGCATATTTAAAGGATATAAAAATTAAGAGCAATCACTTAAGTTTATATGTGTTTTACTAATAAGAACCATGATGTAAGATATTTTAATTAATATAAGTTATATTTAGAAATTATAAATATTTAATAAAAGCCCAGTACTTTCTTTAAAATTCAACAATTTGAAGCTTTTTAACCGAAGGTGTTTATTATTAACTTTCTTACAGGCTAATGCTGTTAAACTACTATTATGGATTCCCCCCCCCCTCATTTACTCTTATATTTTGTTGTTAGTACGGTAAAAAATGCGTTTGATGCCACTAATCGAAATAGGCATAAGCCGCTTGTTAACAAATAAAATCCACCGGATATTAAATGGGTGGTATATAAGATTTTAAGTCAGGAACATTTAATTGAATTGAACAGTTTGTTTTTATCTTTTGATTTTACAAGGGGAGCTTGTTAACATTAATTATTGTCATTCATCGTTACAAATTTCTACTACTAAGAAATTACATCAGGGAGGTGTGCGTGAATAGTGATCCATTTCTCAGATGAAACAGTATCTAAAAACTATTATATTTAATTACAATTAATCCATTGTCATATTTTTTACATAATATCCTTCCTTCTAAAATCTTCATTCATGTAGCTATAATATTATATTTATAAGCTATATTCCCATAATTCAATTAGCCAGAATAAGAGCTATGAAAATATATACAGTCCATATTATTAAGTTTTAACTGATCGGAACAAATCATCATCATCATCATCATCATTATCATCATCTGTTTCAAGCCTGTTGCAGGGTTCATTTATTAAAATGACTCCATATTCCTCTATCCTTCCATTATTCTTCCTCTTCCTTTCCTCCTTCCAGTCTTCTCCTCACACTAGCACACTTTCTAATATCTAGTTCTCCCATCTTTTTCTTTGCCTCCCTTGCAGTCCTTTTCCTAAAGAATTTATTTCCATATTCTCTTTGGTATTCTCTGGTTTACCATTAAACCAAATGTGCTTGAAAATTATTTAGTGTAATTGGATTTACGACATATTTGATGCATCAAGTTTAAACATTTATATTTTTTAATTAAAAAAGAAGATAAAAACACAATCATGCCATTATTATTTTAAGGTGTTTTTATTTTTTAACATATATTGTAATTATAATGTTTTGGACCCCTCTCATATACTAAAAATAATCATGGATGTAGGGTATTTTTATTTAATGAAATATATATATAAAATATCCTTCTAATATTTCATCCATGGAGAGTCATACGGGTTTAAGAAGTAATTTCAATGTTTTGCACCATGAAACTTTTTTTTTCTTAAAAAGATCAACTCCGTAGTATTTAGTAAAATCTTGTGACTCGCTGGCTCCCTCTACCCAATAGTAAGCTAGCCTTCACAACACCTGTTAAGAGGAGTTTTTTCATTAGTTAGTTTTAACATTGGTGACAAGGGGTCCAAGAGGCAAGGCATATGATATATAGGCCGCTTGTGCGTATGAATCTACAAAGCATTGGCACAAATCTATACAGCTCGATTCATCACGCGGCTCGTTATAACAGTGCCAGTAATTTAAATCTACAGAGTACATTAAATATATTCAAGAGAAAAATCACAGAAAAGCAATCTGGGAATTTAACAAAAATTGTTATTTATCTAATATATAACACAATACCGAAGGTGGCATTATAAAAATAAATCGTGTGAAAAATAAAAATCTTGTTTATTTCATAGGAATAAATATTACAATTAATCAGATCCCATAACAATGGTAAGTGCGTACTAGGGCACATTCGCATCATCAAAGAAAACAGGAAACCGCTATAAATATGTACAATTGTGGAACCGAATCATCTTAATTGGCGCCCATTGTGCGGCGTAGATTTCAATAAATACCGTATCATCATAATTGGCTCCCAATCGCGAGATATCAATAGTACATAAATCCGAATCTACATAATTGGCGGGGAATGCCAGGCCTCCACCGTGGTTCGGATTCCACGTTAAACTGTAGGTCCTCCATTTCATCTCACAATCACCCTACCATATCACAATCACCCTACCATTACACATTAGCGTAAGTGCGTATAACCCGAACGGGTAGTAAGACGCGGTGCTAATAATAATACATAATTTGCGTCCATCGAGGATGCATAACGTTATAGTAAGTGAAGTGTACATACCATTCCCGTAATGACCACCATGCTTATATAGGTTATTCAATTGTTTTATTTCGACACATCTGCGTATAATTACTTTGAAATGAAATAAATATTTTAACTATAGACTACCTTTTTACAATAAATGTTTAATTTTGAGTAACGTTAAGGCACGACTGTAAGCCATCACTCTTCTGCCAGGATATAGCTAGTGACTGTAAGTCATCTCTCCTCTGCCAGTATATAATTTGTGACTGTAAGCCATCACTCCTATTCCAAGGAATATATAGCAAATGTAAGCCATTACTCATCTGCCAGGATATATCTAATTATTGTAAGCCATCGCGCGTTGGCCAGAATATACCTAGTTACTATACGCGATCAAGCCTCAGCCAGGTTATACCTACCTATGGGTGTATACCATTACATCGCATGTCCATCTAGCTACTGTAAGACATCATGCTTCAAACAGGTTATACCTAGTTACTGTAAGTTATCACGCCTCAGCCAGGATATACCTAGTTACTGTAAGCCAGCATACCTCGGCCAGTATATACCTAGTGAATGGTAAACCATCACTTCTCGGCCAGGGTATATTTAACGATTGTTAGCGACCACCTCAATGAAACATAAGTTGCATGCAACGTCCAAACCAAGGGTTTTTCTATCTAGGCCCACTTAATGTAGCCCACTCTCCACTCCCCGGTCTTTAAAAGGCGAGACGAACGGTTGCGGCTCAGTCTTTGAAATGCGAGATGGGCCACCTCGGTGCTAGGTGAAAGGAAGAATGATCTCTGACTTGGAAGTGTTTGGTCTGCTACGGTTCCTTGGTACCGGGCGATAAGCCTCGGCTACACTCGAGCTATATAGTACCGCCTACTGCTAACGCACAATACTCTAAAAAAAAAAAAGTCAATAAAATATTAGCCTGAGCCTAAGCAGAGCTCTTAAGAGTTAATTAAATTGAATTTGAGATAAATAAAAAAAAGGTTTTAGTGAAAATATACATTCGAGCCCAACTTTGCTGGTGAATGTATTTCCTGAAGTTCTAGGTGATAGTAGCGATGACAACGACAATTTATGCCGTTGATTAATATCTTATTAAGGAGTCAAATCCTTATCACCACGCCGGGAGACAATTCCGTTCACTTCGCGAACATCAAAGAAAACATATCCAAAATACTAGTGGATAACGTCAGCATAACTACCCTACAGATGCTGACACAAGGGCGCGACTCCATCCTGGATCTGCGGTCAGGCAAGACGGTCTCGGTTCCGGGAAGCCCTACTTCTGGCACATTACCCAGATCACACAACACGTCCAGCCCAGAAAGACCACGAACGCCAACCAATCCAGAGTTCCTACTGATTAGCGAAGCAGCTACATCTCCCTCACAACTACACGATAGGAGTCAAGCAATCAGCCCATTAAAGAAAGTCCTATTCCGAAAGGACGACGATATGGAAATGGAAGCCCCAGACAACCGTCGGTTACTCCGAGTCATTCAGGAGCTGTCGTAGACGTTTGAGGACCGCATTAGAAACCTGGAAGCAGCTTCAAACTCTCCAAGGGTGGGGCCTCAAGTAATCAGCTGGGACCCTCTACCTACAGCAGAGGCCTGGTTATCTCTGAGACCTCCTGACTTAGCTACACTCGAAGTGGACAAAGGCCAGGCACTCCGACTGGCCTTGGGCCCTGAAGGCCAAAGGAACAGAGCTACACACAGGACGGGAAAAGCACCAAGTCAATTTTCTACTGGGACTTGCATCATGCTACAGATCACTCAATCCGGACACAAGAGCCACCCTTCTCCACAGAATGAACGTGATATACATCGCACTTACGAAGGGATAGCCGATGGCAATCGCCGCCGCTGGGGGAGACTCACCGGCCATCTACCCGTTGGGTTTTATCCCGCCACCACCAGTAAAGCCGATCTACAGTGGAACACCGAACTACCCATCGACAGGAGGTGGCGGGCACTGTACCGGACAGCGACCGCGAGGAAGGGGCCAGAGGCGATAGCAGACATTGTGAGAAGAAACCCATATCTGATATGTATAATGCTTAGGGCACCACATGTATTTACCTGAAATTGTCTATACCTTGTTAATATACTATGTAAACCCTGTTCTTTGTAAACTTTGAAACAATAAAGTCCCCAACGGTTCCTCTCTCACTCGCTGCCTCCGGCCCTCCGTTGTACCCTGCGCGCTCGAATACCCAAAAGGTATAAAAGTGGGGTGCTAGGGAGAGTCGGGACAGTCGTGAGCGGGAGAGGATCCAAACAACAACCCTCTATCCACAAGAGTTGGCAATAATTCACCAAACAGTTTGGTAGCCACTCGGTAGGTATAGCCTGAATGCGGGCTAACACCATGGAGTTACTTTCATTACATTTTGAGTGGATGATAATCATCGTTATGGATAAATAAAATAAGAGAGAATATGGGAGTAGGGGGAGGGGGGGGAGGCTCAAAATTTTCTAAGATAGTATACGGTTAAGGGGAACTAATAAATGTTCGAGAACCACAGTTCTATAGGAACACATTGTCAAATATGTCCCTTGAAAAAAATCCCTTTACGTTCTTGGACAACGGTGGTTGAGGATCCCCGGCTCCCAAATCTCCCCTGAAAATTTTAGAGTACAGCATAACTATTAATCTTCCTCAGAATACGCCACTGATAACTATAATGAAACACGTTAGCTAAAAACTGTATTACATTTGATTGAATGACATACTTTGTATAGAAGTCTTACGTTAAAACGATAATTTTGTTTATAGGCTTGTAGTAAGTACGATACCTAATAAACCATGATTTTAGTAATAGTTCCAATTTGTAAGGCTTTATTTCGTATCAGAATACTTCCATATATTAGTATTTTGGAAGAATATAAAGCCATTTAAAACGGAAGTAGAAATTTCCTTCTAGAATATCTTTTATCCTACCTTAACACTACTAAAGGATAGGATTCTGGTACGAACAAACAAGCTTCCTTAAAAAATCATCGTACATATTAGCCTAAATAAACTTATTTATAGAAAAAACTCACCAGTTTCGAACTTTGTTATGCTCTTCAATGCTCTTACTAACACATTTATTTCATTTAACTAATCACACATTGAAGTATCTAATATATTCAATAAAATTATTGAACGATGTCAAAATGCCACAGTACCTTGTATGGGTGTAAGAAAGAAGATACACCTTAAAGGTTTTTCTCTCTTACACAGTGGCACGCAGATCACAGCTCGAAAATTTCAGCCACAGATATCCATCCAGTTATTTTATAGAGATCAATGTGATGCTCTGGCCACTGAAACAAGGCTAGAAATTCATTCCTAGATTTCATTGGTCTCTGCAAAATTTACAGGCAATGTATATAAGATAAAAATTACCTCCGATGACTTTGACAAAAAAAAAAAAAA
>CABEEJ010001483.1:106268-154293 GCA_901482245.1 Timema douglasi
AAAAAAAAAAAAAAGACCAATGAAACATTTCATATTTATTTCATGCAAAACTTATTTTCAAATAAATAATATAGTTAAAAGTTAAAACCAATACTATTTACCTGTATTTGGCAAATTAACGATAGCTAAAGATTGATAAGAAAGACACCAACTAAGAACAATTAATTTTCTAACAAATATTCCATGCAGACGACACAATCAGCTGACAGCCTATTAACAGTCTGTACAAGTTTTGACAGTTAAATGACTGTGACTAGAAGTTTAATAAGAAGAATGTAGTCTATCATAATAGTAAACCCACAATGACCTCAGAGTGGTTTAATAATTTTAATATATATTATGAAAACTTATCTGGCACTTATGTGTTATGTATTATGATATCATTCATTGCTGTATTTATAACTTGGTTGTATGGACAGTCATCTGTTTGGAATAAATCTCCACAAGACAAACGGAGGGTAAGTATGTCATGTAATAATTTATTGCTTCCTCTATTAAACTGTATAGTGTAACACATTCAGGTGCTTGTCAACATAATACATAATTATAAATTACATGTTGTTACTTCAAATAAAATAAACAAACTAATCATCACAGGTTTGTTGTGCATTAATGTAATATGATATTTTGATTTTCATTAAGGTGGAATTTAGTTTGTTATAAAATTAAAATGGTTTCTACAGTAATATTTAATAGAACCCCAATTTTATTACAAATTGACGTATTATAACAACTAGAAAAAGTTGGTAACTATATTTCCACATACATCAGCTCATGTTATCTTACGCTGTCACTTGTGATGCCTATAAAATTAACACATAATTGTTGAGCTCGACTGCTGAGGACGGGGAGATCGAGGTTCGAATCTTGGTCGGGTGAACTGGGGGTGGTTTTTCCTAAATGGTTTTCCACTCTCCCTCCACACGAATGCGGGTTCACTTCCTCTAATTCAACCTTCCCAATTCCTAATCCATTAGCGTAATTAGTACATAAAGCGTATAACCCGAACTGGTAGTAAGACGCGGTGCTAAAAAAACAAAAAACAAAAAAACCCACATAATTTAGCAAAATGTGGGTCACTGTTTATTGCAAAAAATGTATTTTTATTTCATAAAAGGTACCTATTCCAAGTACCTAAACCTATTCATAAGAAAATAAAGGTAGGCCTAAAGTAATTATATAATTTTTCTATGTTATTTTAATTAATGATTCCAGTATTTGGCTGTTGGTTCTTTTTATTAAGTGCTACTGAAGACATTTTAGTTTCACCCTATCTATGAAAATAAAAATGTATGTTTATTATATACAGTTGCCACTGGCCTGTGACATAATTAAGCCCTTTAAACTCTTAACTTCCAGTCATCAAAACAAACCTTGCAAAATGAGAGCGGTACAAGTGATGATGAAGGGGTTGGCGAAAGTGGAATTTTGACCAAACTCAAAATAGCCCGGCAGGAGGCTATTGTACAACAACTCTCAGCTGGGATGACAGAGGAGCAGTTGGAAGAAGAAAAAGAGTAAGTGTGGCCTAGAAGTACCTGCAGTACAGGGCCCATTACTGGTAATAATTAATAGTTTTTATAGGTATTTGAAACAACTTTCTTACAAACCTTTGGCACTCATCTAATGTTTCATAGTTGTCCAAAATAATTTTTGTCAAATATTGGAGAAGCTAATCATTCTTATTTTGTCATTTAGGGCCTACCTGAAATTACTCAGAAGTCATCATAATTATTAATTAGATATCACTATGTATATATAATCTACATTAATTAGTTAGTCTCTGAACAGACACGGTTATGACTTGATTTCCTTTTTCATAAAAGAATTTCAAAAAAAAACATTGAGCTGTAGATTTGCACAAAAAAATCACAAAATGTCACAACTTAGGCTGGGCTTTATAACAAACCCTGTGATTTAGACTTGCAAGAAATATGACTAAGGCAATTTTTAACCTCGGTGTGAACTAGTTATTCTAAAATTAGTAAACTTTCAACAACACACATGCACACACAGTTCATTGGCCTATTTAAGGTGGGGTTGTACGGAAAGTGAGTAAAAGGCCAGTATGTTTGCAGTTTTTTGAACAAAACTATTTTTTTTTTCAAAATAAATAAAATATTGCTTCAGTACAAACATAGATTTTAATTTTCTTCACGTGGTGACCTTAACAGATCTAGAATATATGTTACGAGGACAGCAGCAATAGTTGAAAAACATTTTAACTGAAGAGAAAAGGTTTTCATCAAATTACAAGACACCCTTGACAGATATTCAAGAACTGTTTATAACACCATGTAAATAATATTAAACTCAATATTTCTACTGAAACAATATTTGATTTATTTTGACCTAAAAAAGTTTTGATAAAAAAACTGTAAAAAAACTAACATTTTCTCGCATTGCCAACATACCCACCTTAAAGGCAGCCTTACACCAAGGCAACAAGACGCAACATGTAACATGTGACATGTTGACTCAATCTTGTATGTCAAACACAGCTTCTTGCGATTTCTGTAGCATGCTACAAAGCATCTACACCACAGCAACAAAACTGCCTTTGTTTCCAATCGCCAGTCTGTTACAAAGATGTAATCGAGAACAACGATTGGGGCCACAGCTTATATTATTCTTGCCGAAGAGATAAATAATCAGAGGAGACAAAGAAGATGGTGGAACAGACACGTGTTTGTAAGATGAAATTTATCCCAACAAGATTCCGTATCATAACTAGTTGTAGATGATGGAGCTCTTTTCAAGAATTTTACAAAAAATGAGTACTACTGATTTTTACTAAATCTTTACGTCACATTTCTAGCTCTCTGACAATTTTTGGAAAATATCCACCTTTTTGTTGTTTTTATAATTGATTAATTGGTGAGGCCAAAGCATGCCATGACTTCTTTACTCTTCAATAAACCTCAGAGTTTTCTCATTTGACCAATCCATCTCTAAACACAGACTATGCACTAGAAACAATTAAAAAAACTCAAAATAAAGGCACGGAATACAATGAACATTACGCTAAGTCATACGGTTTTGTTGCCTCTGAACCCACTGCCGGCGACGGGAAGGTATCAACACGTGGCAACAAGCAACTTTAGTAGCAAGGTAGCATGTGGCAGAGTTGCCCCGGTGTAAGGCCTCCTTAAGAGGTCTTTGTAGCCTAGTGACAAATACACAAGGATGTTTAGAAACATTTTTCTTGACTAGATTAAGACTAATTATTACATCAAAGTTTGACGGGTGTTTCTGAATATTCTTGATCTCCATGACTATGCCTTAATCAACTTTATACTTTAGGTCACACAACATCCTCAAAATAGGCTGTAAAATAACTAGAGCAATATTTTATTAATATTCTTGTGTCTTTTAAGTCCATTTAATTGACAGTTCTATTGAACTCTTTACATTTTAGAATGGAAAAGCAGCAGTTGGAAGCCATACTTCAACTTCTTCGTCAACAGGAAGAAAAATTTCAAGTAGGTTCAATGGAAGAACTTCAAGATCAACTCAGACTTTATCGAAAATAGAATTTCATGATTTTGTCAACAACCTTACAAATCGATTGTAATAATAAATATATTTCATAGATATATTTTTAGCCTATATAGTTTTGTAATAATTTTATACAAAAACATTTTCATGTACAATAAGATACACAATAAACTTTTAATAGCTGTAAGAAATATCAACAAAGTCGATAATAAATTATAAATGTGGTATGAAGATGTTTGTTTACACTCACATCATAGTAACTATTTTCAAAAGTTATTGTCCGAGATGTGTCTGTCGAACTTTGTCAGGGTTAAATAAAAATAGAAGCTATATAGCCTATATAATGTCATGTATAAGCTATTTTTAGGTCCATATTTAAAAATGTATTTTAAATTAATTGATATGCTTAGTAAAATAAGATTTTAACATAATACAATTATTTATAGTAGGCTACATTAAATATTGTATTACCTTTGTGGGTTCAACATATTAATTTCATGTCAAAAGCAATAATTGATGTGCTTTTGCAATTTTTTATGAAAAGATTATTTATTTTTACATACAAGGTGTAGGAATGAAGTTAGAAGAAATACACCCACATTAGTGTGGAAGAAAGGTGGAAAAACCATTCCTTATGCATCCAGCCTAGTTTTGCATCTTATTTTTTGTTCATAGTATAAAGTTATTTAAATCAATATCTCATATGATGCTCACCCTAATTAATTGAAAATTATTTATCAAAGTTTGGATTTAACAATAATTAAGAGAGTAGCAGAACTATAATATATTTTTAACTCCCATATAATCAGAGCTACCGCCTTGACATTATGTATATAGAGAGTGGGGAGAATGGAAGCATGTTGCAGATTAGGAAAGAATAAACACAGCCAGGCTGCAGTTGTCCCCCCCCCCCTCCNCCCCCCCCTCCTCCCGAATATTATTTGTTATTATCACCGTGTCTTACTACCCATTCGGGTTATATGCTCTTAATCTAATGTGTAATGGTAGGGTGATTGAGAGATTAAATTGAGGAGCTACAGTTTAATGTGGGATCCGAACCACAGTGGAGGCATGGCATTCCCCACATTCACAAATTGTGAATAATGCACGTCGTGTCAGAGGTGAAGGAAGGGTTTGGCAATCGGATAAATAAATCTGTGCCGGGACTGAGGATTGAACCCCGGACTCCCAGCACACAAGCCTGACACCTTACCTCCAGACCGCCAGGACACCTTCCCCCCCCGTACCGCCCCAAATAAATACTCAAAAGTTATGAATCATGATATGGGGATGAAATCTATAACAAACACTTGAATTGGGGTTTTGGTTGTTTTTTAAAAGTTTCCCCGATCAAGTTACTTCTGCTGGTGTGAAAAATTAAGGCCTTGTTGCTATCTAAAAGGAGGTTTATAATATCTAGTCATATTTAGTTGCTCATTTGATAGGCTCTGTTCATTATTAGAATTTTAAATGACTCACATTGAATTGAAACATATTTTATAAATAGAGTCCAATGAGCCTGGAACAGGTTCAAACTCGGCCTCATGAGGACAAATGCAGAGCTACTTTAATAAAGAAGTAACAGCTCTGGTCTAGAACATTTTGATTTACTGTGAGGAAGGAGAGAAGGTGGAGAGGGAGGGGTAAGGTTTTGTGCTGACAAAACAACACACTTTATCCTCAAATATTAACACTATCATTGCTAATGACTCCAACCACTTGGTCAGTTTAGCTCTATTTCGGGCTCAAGCCATGGAGTTTTTTTTAGCATCATTTTCACCCTTCTATATATTTTTTACTTTAATGTAAATGTGACAATACTACACAGATCTATAAATGTTTTCACTTATCTAAGTTTGAGTGTTATCTATGTATGGGCTCTATATTCTAAGAAAGATATATTGAACCACTTTCACTAAACATTATATTTTCATTTGCATCGCTGTACCTTGTACTTGTTATTCTGACATTGTGGACCAATCTGTGATGTGGATCTTATCTTCTTTGAGCTGCTGGATAACCATTTTTTGAGTAAATAAACAGAAACATCTAATACAAAACATTTTGTATATAATTAAAAAAAAAATATGATAACTATGTTGTAAAGTTCAATTTTAATAGGAAGGGTCATTTAGAAAATACTTTTTTTTTGTAGCTAACTCGATAACATTTTACTATTTTAATAGTGTTAAGGATGTGCCTAAGAAGGTTAGGAGTAATCTACCAATATTGACTTACGCAGTGGAAACGTGGGTACTGAAGGAGCACCATAAAACCAAAATTCAAACCTGTGAAATGAATGAATGAGAGAAATAGTTGAGGAGGAGCGATTTTAGGACATGATAGAGAAGTCACGACTAAGGTGGTACAGTCATGTGAGGAGAATGGATGAGAGGATACTAACGATGACATTGAATATTGGAGTGGGCAACAGGAGGCAAAAAGGAAGACCAAGGTACAGGTGGCTCAAGGGAGTATGGAGGGGAGAGTATAAGACTGGGTCATGGTGGAGGAGGTGGTGTGGAGAAAGGATACACTGGAGAGGTTATGTTCCAAACAATCGGCCATTGTTCATGATGATGATTATGAAGTGTTATTTGTGTACAACTCAAACAAGGCAGAAAAGAAAGTTTTATTTTTATAAAGGGGTTTAATCTGCCATTTTTCAAATCCAAATATTTATTTTATCTTTGAATCCCGAATCTTGTAAAAAATTGTGAACAAAGAGGAATTAGGAATATAACAAGACAGAAAGTAGTCTAAACAGTAATTAAGTGTTAAATGAATGGTCTGTGTTCTGGTTAAGTTTTCTGTTCGATTATTTTGGGGTTGTTCTAAAAGTAAGCAGTATTAAATCTCTTAAAACTTTTTTTTAAAATTGCAAGTCTAATAATTTCTTGAATCCCTTAATATCCTTCAGGATTCGAGGATTTCATCTAGTTATTTATTTTATAAGTATTTATTTTTTTACCATATCATCTTACTACCTGTTAAGGTTATGCACACATATGATAAGTACTCCGATGGTGTAGGGATGAGGAAGGAAGCATTTTAGAGGTAATCCACCAGTATGTGTGCAAAGAAAGTGGGAAACCATTTAATAAAAAAACACTTTTGTAAAACTAGCCAGTGTTTGAACTCTTATATCGTATTCAGCAGGCCAGTCTAACATGAGAATGACACCATAGACAATTTTTATAGGTATTAGGAATACATTCGGGCCCCGTTATACCTGGTAGATAAAGCCATTCCTAAGAATCATGGTGGATACCTAATCTGCATAAATCTGGATTCTCTTAACTTGTTGAAATGGGGATTATGTTCCAATTTATTCAGCAAGTTGCAGCTAACCCTTAGTTACAGTAATGTTAATATAATCTTGCTGCATAGTCTAAGGCGCTACTTTCGCACTAGACTAAACTGCCAAAGACGGGGAGATTGGCGTTCGATCTCAGTCAGATGTACTGAGGGTGGTTTTTCCTTGATGGCTTTCCATTATTCTATGCAAATGCGGGTACACTTTTTATAAACTTCAATCTTCCGAATCCCTAACACAATATAATTAGTACATAGGAATATCACCTGAAAGGGGTAATAAGATGCTTTTTTGTTTTACATCCGTTACTGTTTCCAGCCTATGTTCCGGGTCAGTGTTTTATTAATCCATATATTTTCCACTACCAACTTGCTAGGCCTTTCATAGCCTAATATGCCTGGGTAGTAAGATGCAGTGCTAAAAAAAAAGTAATCTTTGCTTATGCTCTACTTTGGTCATTTTAGAACCTCTCAATAAGTCAGGATTGTGTTCATCAAAAAGATTCATAGCCGAATTAATCATTTTGGGGGCCTTGGACATAAATTTTGTTGAGAGGGTTCTCAAGAGTCTCAACTTTTTCTCGACAGAAATTTGATTCTCCTTTAATATTAGACAGCAATGGGTTGAGATGATGTGTGTGAACAGGTGTACACAGCATCTTGAGATAGGAGATATCTCACACGTGTTGTCGCCTATCAATAGATCAATAAACACAGTTACTTTGCACCATTTCTCTTCAAAAACCAAATATGTATGTGAAAAAACAGAGAGCCAAAGCGTGTATGAAGGAGTTTACCTGTATCTACCAAAAGTAACCGTTGAAAATTACATGACTTGATTTATGAAAGTTGATTTAATAAATTTACTAGCTGCAGAATAAGGCCCTTTCAATTAAAATTGGACTGTACATTAGGCACGCTTGAACTTGTGTGTGCACAGAATCCCTTCAATTGTGAAATATATTTTAATAGCTGTGAGGAGTTGTAAAATAAATTTTTATTTATAATAAACCTACAAAATATAACTAAATTATTTTATCTGCTATGATATTTGTTTAAAGTGATGGCTTCACAACATATGATTTTATAATAACTGTTTCCAGCCTGTGGTCGAGTCAGTTGAGTAAAATACCTCCATTTTCCTCTTTCCTTCCACCAAAAGTGATTTAAGGAGGAAGAATGGTGAAAGGATGATTTGATGTATGCATATAAAATAATTTTGAGTAACTTTTGAATTTATCATATACCACTTATTTTTTTTTTTTTTACAAATGAAAATGGTAAAAATTATAGTATAATTATAGTTATGGAGTATTATATTAACATCTCAAATGTATATATTTTTGTATTAACCATGTGCTCAAATGTGTTCCAGTAGTAAAATTATAATCTTAATGTGTGTAATGAATTGATTTTTTTAAATTCGTAAATCTATATTAATATATCGTTCAAATTTAATTCACTTACTTAACAATGTCCCACTTTAAGAAGGGTGTATGAAAAATTATGACATATCTTATTGGGGTTTTTCCTTGCACAACAACTTAATTCCAGTCCCCGGTATATGTACTAATTATGCTAATGAGTTTGGGATGAGGAAGGTTGAATTTAGTGGACATATACTCCCAAAAATTTATCAATTCCTGTTGGAGGGAATAACCCTTTTCTGAAAAGTTTCAGATGGGAAACAAAACATAGTGCTCTGGGAATCGAAACAAAGGGTGTGCTTGTGTTCTAGCAGTTAATGCTGACTCATCACTGTCTCTGTCTACCAAAGAGATTAACAGTCTTCTTTGTTATTTAGCAAACTTGGTGGCTGGGATGGGGTTATTTTACCACTTAAAGAGACATATAAGTTGGGGTCAGCAAGTGAAAGAGCTTGAAAGATAGAAAAGGACAGAGAAATATTCTACTTTCTTTTGGGGTGTGGAACCAAGAGGAAGGGGGGAAGGAAGTAGCTTGACACAGTCAACCATTTATGAGGGATCTGCATGTCTTGTTGGCGAGCCAGGTATAGAGTATAAGGGGTGTCAAACCTAGAGATAACATTTAAGAGGTATTAAACCTAGATAACATTAAAGGGTTTTTAATAAACCTAAGTAACTTTTAAGAGGTTTCAAACCTAAATAATATTTTGCAGTTTCATGCTTAGAGCACATTGAAGAGGTGCCAAACATTATGTTTTGTAGTATTTTTTGCGCTCTGCGAACAATTAAATATAAAACATGATTTTCAAAAGAAATTAACGCATTTCACACTCCTCCCTAATGAGTTCCGATAGAATGAAACCTAGGTTGGGGGATTGGACGGTGACGATCAATTTTCTTTAAGAGGCAACCATTACCTCTTTGTCCATTGGCAGCAGTGTAAAGTGTGAACTGTGTTATTTTCATTGTAAAGGCCATATTGTGTTCGTCCCCCCTTTTATATGTTTATATCCACCTTTCCTATACCTTCTTCCAAATATAATACTCTTCTTTTAGCTAGTCTGGATGTTGTTTGCGAAATGTGCAGTAGTGGTGAAGAAGTGTTGGAGATAGGGGTCAGAGGAATAACCCAATAAAGAGGGCAGTGTGCCAAAATCTGACCAGTGGAATGTTTTTAGAACAGCAACTGAGAAAATTATTTGTTGAATGTAGGGAATGAAAGGAATTAAGAAGGAAAAAAGGAATACTTACAGAATAAATTTGTAACACACTTATGAAGCTCCATTAATTTTATTACAAATAGGTATTCATATGTAGAGTATACATAATAGCTAAAGGAACCGAAATAAACATTATTTATTTTATTGTTGCTTAAAGGTCAATGTCTAATTATTTTACAGAATGTTTCAAATGTGTTTAAAATGTTGTAATTTATTATCTTGGGACATATCAGTCACACGTTTCCCTGATATTATTTGAAAGACTACTGTAGGATTTGTTTTAGACTGAGGCATCAGTAGTTGTCATGAGAGTTTGTTTGGTGAACAGATCAACTGTAATGGCACTCAGGAACAGTGGAATGGAGTGTTGATGTTCCAAGTGCAGTTCAACAAAGTCCATCAGTGTTTCTGAATAAGGAGTGGCCAGGAGATCCAAGCTTCCACCAGAAGTTAGCTGGAAGAAAACCGGCACAAGACTTGTATTAGGATTCTTAGGGCCGGCCTTGTGACTACCGGATAAATATTGCTATCGGGAGGTTAAAGTTAGCGACCAGATAATGGTTATCAGCCACTTTAATATTTTATGTATATTATGAACTGAATTTATCTTACATATAACTATCTGAAGGGTACACACATTTTTATGCAGAAAACGCAAGGTTGGTAGTAGGGGTCTATGAGCTTGGGTTTTTTCATTTAGGTCGAGTGTTTCTATAAGCTCCCAAGTTCGAGTCGAGTTCGAATATATTTATAATTTTAAAATGTTAAAGTATATATTTGGTTATTTTTAATTTAAATAGGTATCACATTTTTAAAATTTCAGAGTTAAAAAATATAGTAAAACACATGTTCTTAAAATTATGAATGACACTAATTTTTATAAATATAAATAACACTTAAAAGCACAATTTAGAAATAATAATAACACTAAAAAATATAGGGCCTAATAGGAAAAATAATTAAAATGGTTTCAACACTCATGTCTTTAAGGACATTAAAATTAAACTAACTATTATAAAAAAAAGTAATAAAATGAATAATTGCACGATGGCTTGGAAATGTACAATAAGACGTAGAAACACTGCACAATAATGTAAGATAAGGTAAGGTAAGTGAAGGAAGTCAACCTTAAATGATAGGTTAGGCCTAGAGAGAAAAACACACTTCTCTCTTCATTTCTTCAAACACTTTTACACTTAGCACTTCTTCAAAACTTCCACAGTAACACAATGTTTTGAATTTTCAGAAATATTACTTTTTCATTAATGTCTCTTCATATGAAAAATAAATATGTCTAATCATATGGCTTAAATTCTATCTCAATACTAGGAAAAGCACAAAATCCAGTCCCCAGCCGTTAATTTATCACTGTGAAAGGTTAAACCCACATTTCACTAATGATAATTTTTTTGGCCATACTGGGAACCAAACCCGGGACCCTTAGCTCAGTAGACAGACCATTTGCTACCTAACCAAACAAGCGCTGATCATATTATCCATTACTGTGTCCACTGACCTTAAACATAAGATAATCATTGGGTGATTCTGCATACATGTTGGACAGCTTGTACTGGTTATGGTGTACACGGTCAATCCGGTAACCCAATAGCATGTAGCAGGCTTCCCTATACTCCTGACTGGTAGTTTTGAAAGCCTCCTTCAGACGCTGAATCTTTAGATCATAGGATTTGACTTGATTTCGAAGATCTGAAAAACAAATATTCTATGTAAGGGTGTGTCCTGCAAATTCTTTTGGAAAAATTTGAGATTAAAGGTCGGGAAGAAATTAAAAATCCTGTTTTCTTCAAATTTTGAATTTTAATTAGTTATTATGATGCTTACTAATCATCATCAACTGTTTCCAGCCTGGGGTCGCGCCACCCCTTAAATTAGTCTTGAAATCATTTAAATGTTCTCTAGGTTTGAAACCCCATGTTCTTTAGGCTTGACACCCCTTAAATGTTTTCTAGGTTTTACACACCTTAAATGCTCTTTAGACTTGACACCCCTTGCAATATCTATTCTGTTTGGGTTCACCTCCCTGTCTGGCCAACCCTTAACAGACTGACAGGCTATACAAATGGTTGATTTTGCAATAACACAAATAGAATAATATTTCAGCATAGTTGCCTTTATCAAACACAAAGAAGACGAAAGTACATAGTACACAAACAATGGATGACTACAAAATGGAGTTATTATTTGTGTTAAAATGTGTGTGTGACTACTTCTACTATAGAAGCCAGAAGAAAGGAAGAAGATGTCACCTTTGTGCATTGAACTCTTCATGGGCTTTCTTCATCAAATTTACTCTTAATAGTTTATTTTTCCTTTTTCTTTAGTTTTATCACTTTCATTTATTATAAACTTATCTAGCCATTGGGCCACCTCATTTTTAAACATTGAATTTATCTTTAGGAAAGCTGTTCTCAAACTGGCACTATTTATACTTTTGTAAACTGTAACCAAATCCACAAATAAACCAGTTTATTTTCTCAACTTTTGGTGGTCGCCTAACTCAAAATGTGGTACACATCAAAACTCTCAATCTAGAAGTGGATCCTCTCTCAATAAAAATCCATTAGTCAGAAATATATAATCAACACAAATGGGAAATTAGATACATGGTTATGCTAGAAGCAGAAAATGTATTAAACTGTGGTATCTTACATTGTTCATTAGAAAACAATCAAATTAAGATTTGTTGAGTGTTTTTTTTAAATTTTGAAATAATTATTTTTCAATTTTGTTGTGTTTTTAAAATACCATAAAATGGTCTCGATTCCACTGTTTTCTAGTGAAGACTATAGAAAACCAAACCACAATGCGACATTTGGTTTAGGCCGTATTATATATCTAAATTAGGAGGTGTTATCCGTGGCATGAGACAGGCTCTTAAGCTTTCTCGGTCACAATATAAGGTCGACATAATTTGTGAACATCTGCCAAAAACTGTTGGACTTGCTATCTTTAGGTTTGAGGCATTTTTGCTTACCTTCCACCTCCTGGGCGCTGCAGCTGGCGAGCTGGCCTTCTACAATCCTCGTCACATCTTGCATCTGGCCCTGCTCTAGGACTTCGAGCCTCGCCTTGAGTTGGTCACATTTGGCTTGCAGATGTTCGTTATCCTCCTTCAGCTGTTTCATAGTCTCACTTTGCTTCTCCAAAGATAGAGAGAACGGGTTCATCCTAAGACAGTTTATGACATGTTATGGGTTGACACATTGAAATATCACAAGATTTTTGTATGAACTTTAACTCAGTGCATTAAAATTAATACCAAAATATTTTTAAAGTTCATTGTAGCACTTTTGAATGTAGTGTACATACTAGAGTTGGATCGAAGCCACTATTTTACAAATCCGAGTCTTGAATCCGAATCTACAATTTACATTAACATTCCGAATTTAAATCTTGATAAAAATTATGAACAGAAGAAGAAATATAATATAATAGAATAGTAGAAAATATAATAATAATAAGCACTGTGTCTTATAACCTGTTTGAGTTCTACACTTAAGTACTAATTACACTAATGGGTTAGGAATTGGTATGGTTGAATACATAAAGGAAGTGAGCCCAGCACGCATTTGTGTGGAGAGAGAGTGGAAAAACATTCAGGAAAAACAACACCCCAGTTCACCCGAGTGAGATTCTAACCTCGATTTCCCCGTCCTCGGCTGTCTAGCGTAACACAAAACTAGCGTGTTAGCTAACTACGCCACTGAGGCGGGTGAATATAAAAATAATAGCTAAATGTTAACCTTCTTTCTTATTATCTATTCATTTTAACATTCATAGATTCATTTAAGTGTTAATTTATTAGTCTAGGGCCTGGTTAAGTTCATCCTATAATTATAATTGGTTCTGAATCACCAAAAACAGTATTAAAGCTCTAAAGCAAATTTCAATCAAAGAAATGGAAAAAAAAATTGCTTGAATTTGAAATATCCTTGAATCCTCAAAGACTCGAGGACCCATACCTAATACATAGGCAATTAATGGTTAATTACATCAATTTTAATGAGAATGATGTTAATAATCAATACACATTTTTAAATAATCACAGATGACGATAATGTTCTTTGTATGGAAAAAAAAAGTAAAATACTTACCAACTGCAGTATTATAATTTTCTTCTTAATATTACTATAATGAATAAAAGTTTCCAATCGGGAAAATAAGATATTTTCCACCACCTTTTTATCATTTAAGAATTTGAAATTTAACTGTAATTTTTCCATCCATATCATCACTATGGCAAGTAGATTTGTCTTTGGCCATTTTTTAGCCGAAAAATGCCTATAATTATGATTAATCTGTTTACTAACCCTCTGTGTCAAGTTATGTAGGTATTTAATTATTACTTTTAAAGTAAATGAAATGTTTAAAGTGTGAATGGCATACTCTTACAACTTACTTGAAGTGAATGGTTTGCATCCCAGTTTCAGAGTTGGAACCTGCGTTGATCTCGCCCATGGCACTTTTCTCCAAATGTTCTTCAAGTTTCATTTGTTTAGCATATAAGGTTTCCACCTTCGCTTGGAGTTTGTCCCTCTCCTCCTCAACTGCGGCCAGTTTCTCAACTAGCTCAACTGACCAAAACATTGATTTGTAAGAAAGAGGGGGGTGGGAGAGACACAATTCAAAATAAAGCGCACATCGTCCTTATTCAAGTACTTTTACTCAAAAGGATCCATATTATATTGACTCTAGTACATTCAAAAGTCATCAAAATTTGACTCAATGCCGTTAAGGATGTGCAAGTCCAATTTATTCATTTCAAAGGAAGCTGAATTGAGTTATATGTAATCTTCCCAAATTCAAGATAAAGTTGCATTTTTTAAATTATTTTACACATATTTATATATAGCACTAGACACTAGATGTTGACCTCCGTGGTCTTGAGGTAAAATGTCCTCCTCAGGATATAATGTTGGTGGGTTCAAGGTTCAAGCCCTGCTGAGGTTGACATATTTTTCTTGAGCAATAAAAATACGTAGCACAACTTCCTTCGGAGGGGAAGTACAACCATCAGTTCCATGTTGATTGTGGCAAATAAAAGAACCCTTGAAGGTATGTGAAAATACCTTTCTGTCAAAATTTGTAAGCCCTTTCATGCTCACTCATAGAAATTCAATTCGGAGGGTAACGATGAACCACCACACTTTTTAAACTACCCTAGTACATGGGATTTCTACCAGATGGTGCAGGCAACACTGACCAGGTGAAGGCCTGCGTGCATTTCCAGCGATGGATGGATGAAAATACCATCAAATCAACCTTTGGCTTGCTGACTTAAGAAGAAGGGGCACTACATCATTCAGAAAATGTTTCATCACAATAATGTTTGGCATATTTTCGCCTATAATGATGAATCAAGTAAATATTACATGATCTCAACTAACTTGCTGAGTATTTTTATCAAATGAACATTAATTTGTAATGTTCATAGCAACACAAAATAACAAAAACTGAAGTTTTTTTTTGGTAGCTTTCAATATCTGTGAGTGGCAACATAAAGTTATATAAATAAACACAAAACAATATTTTTTTAAGCATAAAACAATCAAAGAAAAATATTCAAACTCCGATTTGGCTTTGAGAATATTTCATATATTCAATTCGAGTTTGCTTCGAATTGAATTATTGGACTTCACCCACCAATGGCATTTATAATTAGAGATTATGTTTCTTACAATTTCAGGAGAAGAAATGTAGGAATAATACAATACAAAAATGTGCCATCTTCTTCCTTATAGCATAGAAAAAATCACACACTTCCTTTGAAAAAAAAAATCCTTCTATTGTCTCTCTCCCCTCGCCCCCTTTTAGGAAGTTGCGTTGAGCATTTCACACTCCTCCCTGATGAGTTCCGATAGATTATTATTATTATTATTATTATTATTATTAGCACCGCGTCTTACTACCCGTTCGGGTTGTACGCACTTACACTAAAGTGTAATGGTAGGGTGATTGTGAGATGAAATAGAGGACCTAAGGTTTAACGTGGAATCCGAACCACGGTGGAGGCCTGGCATTCCTCACATCTTGTCAGAGGTGAAGGAAGGGTTTGGTAATCAGATAAATCTATGCCGATACAGAGGATTGAACCCCGGACCCCAGTACAGAAGTCCGGCACATTACCCCTAGTCCACCAGGTCACCCAGTTTTGATAGAATTAAACCTGGGTAGGGGGATTGGGTGGTGACGATCGATTTTTTTAACAGGCAACCATTAGGGAGGGGTATATGAGCTTGAGTTTTCTCATTCGGGTCGAGTAGTTCTAAAAGCTCCCAAGTTCGAGTATATTCATAATTTTAAAATGTTAAAAACTATGTTATGTTATAAAGTATATTAAAACACATGTTCTTAAAATATGAATGACACTCATTTTTATAAAGATTAAATACCGTAACTACTTTAAAAAAAAAGTTATTTAATAGAAATATCAGTTTTTAAATTAGAAATAACACTTATAAAACACAATTTAAAAATAATAACAACACTCAAATAAAAATCTAATGAAAAAATAATTAAAATGGTTTCAACACTCATGTCTTTAAGGACATTAAAATTAAACAATCATAAAAAAAAATAGAATGAATAATTGTATGATAGGACTATGCTTACTACTATTGTGTTTTAAAAATTGATTATTAAGTACATCAAGTAGAAACTCGAAAATGACAAGCCTACAAAACTTTTTATTTCGATCTCGATCCTAAGCGCAGAGCTCGGCTCGGAATAAGAGTACTCGCAGAGTCCTAGCAACCATTACCTCTTTGTCCAATGGCAGCAATGTGAAGTGTGAATTGTGTTCTTTAAATTGTAAAAGCCATATTGGGTTTGTCTTTTTTATATGTTTCTATCCACCTTTCCTATACCTTCTTACAAATATAAGAAAAGGCTGTTGAAAATTAATTAGGAAAACATGTGAAACATAACTTCAAATTAACTTTAGAAACTATTATAATTTTGATCATTTTTGAACATCTTATTTTATTAAAGGGAAAATTAATTTTGAAACGTAAATTAAAACTATTGTTGGTTTCAAATGTATTAAATTGATTGCTTTGTTTGATTAAAGCTATATTTGAAGAAAGTATTTTGTTTTAGTCTACAGTTAGAATAATAAAACTTTTAGGCGAGCGCAAACAAGGCTAATATTTTGAAAAAAGTGTAGATTAAGTTTCCACAAAATGTATAAATTGTGGAAAATTTTAAAAAACTAATCATTGTAGTACGTCAAGGTTGTTGAGGCACCTTTCTCAACACCCAACGCTAAAGCGGTATTTTTCTTTTTGTTTTAATAAATGTTCTCGTGGGAAATTGTTATTTCCTGAATTCAAAATGCCGGCAAAGGCCCAAATGTAACTAACTTATATAAGGTTTTTTTCCTCTCGTTTGATAAAAGCAATAATGTCGCGATATAAAAATGTTGCTTGTGTTTCAATGTGTGTGTAACTTTATATACTCATTACTCTATACACCAGAATAAAGGAAGAGAATGTCACATCTGTGCAATGGATTTTTCCCACGTTTTTTTACCTCTTTTCCTAGGTGGGCTTTTCCCCCTCAATTTACCCCTACAACGGAACTTCTCTTATTCAGTCAGCCCTCATTGATCCGGATTAGCTGGACTAAAATTTAACATTAATCTTTTTTTTTGTAAAAATAATGTCGATGGTGAATTTGATAACTAGGAAGGTGCACAATTGGAAGAGCTGACAAGTCATGCAAACGCTACAACCACGCTAGACACAACGATGGCTTATTTGGAACAAAAGCCGGCGGTGAAGCGTCTGTGTGACCGCCAACACTGCAATGACACACTAGTACATCGCACCTTACTATCCGTTAAGGTTGTACGCATATGTATTAATTACTATACAGTGCTTTAATCATCTAGGGATGAGGAGGGTTGAATTTTGAGAATGTGTACATGTATTTGCATGGTGGGAGAGTTGAAAACAATCTAAAAATAAAAATATCTAAGTACACTCAAGCAGGAGTCAAACAACGATCTTGTCATGGGAAAGTGGTGCCTTAAGCCATTCGATCACCAGATTATAGAATTAAAAAAAATACACTATAAAAGATAAATTGGCTCAGAGCAAATAAAAACTACTTACTTCCACCCATAATAGAATGAGATTGCTTCAAGTCTTTCTCCAGCTGCTCCACCATCTCTCTGTAGCTATTCAAGGAGCTCTCTTGTGCCTCTAATCTAGTCTGCAGCTGCTGCACCTGTTGCTGCTGTGAATTCGATAAGGTCGGAGCAGATGTCATCGTATCATCTTTTTCATAAATGTCCAGCTGTGAACGATAGTAGTCGCGATCCTGTTGGCAAGACAAACAATGGTGGGTAAAAACATGATGCTACGTACACTAGTTAATTTGGGTGAATGAACTTTTGAAGATAGATTATTCACCTTGATAGCGAGGGATGAGAAAGAAGGGGTGGAGAGAGATTGATTAAGAGGCGTTTTACTATTTGTTTGGTGTTGTACTTGATTTTGGTTGGAAGAACAGTTTACAAAATTCAAACACAATTCTTTGTCACCAACATTGATAACATTTTAATATACTATTTATATTATTTTATAGTTATTGATAATATCTATTCAAAATTGAAAGCTGCAGATAACGCGACTTGATGTATTTATTAAAATTGTTTTAATGATATGACTCTATAAGGAAAACATCTTTTCGCTTTATGAGGCAATTGTATTATATTTGGAAGAAGGTACAGGAAAGGTGGATATATGTTTCTATCCACCTTTCTTGTACCTTCTTCCAAATATATTAAAATTGTTTTAGTATATTTTCTTAATTTATTTGAGCTATTTAACGTGCACTTTGTGAACTGATTGATTATATCAACACACGAGAATTTCTATGAGGGAGAACAAAAGGACCAACCAAATTTGCCGAAAAAGGTTGTTTCACATACCTTTCAATGTTCTTTTACATTTCATAATAAACATGGGACCGAGGACGTCACTTCCTTTTCGGAGGAAGTTGTGCTACAAATTTTGATAGTTTAAAAAAAATAAAAAAATTTCAACCCTGGCTTGGTTTGAACCCATGAACCTTGGGTCCCAAGGCGAGAACTTTACCTCAAGAACCTTGAGGTTGACTTTGTTTTAGTAGCCTTATTACAGTGCCGTTACCACTTCTTTAGTTTTACATGACAGCTAGCCAAAGCTATCAGTAATGCCAACATTGTCTGAAAGTCACTTCTGTCAACATATTTGGAAATAATTATTATTTGCTAAATATTAATATTATTATCACTAAAAAAATATCATCAATCACTTTTATCAATACTTCCCTAAGGATTACAGTAGAATTGTATTTTCCATATTCAAATGAAGGAAAAAATATTCTAATAAAGTCATTATAGTTTTTCTTTTAACTTTTGTGGCAACTACAAGTTAAATATTGTGAGAAATTATACATTTAATGTTATTATTAGAGCTTCCCTAAAAAAATTGAGTTGAACTGAGGGATTTGAAGATCCTATGGGAGCTGAAGGAGGAGGCAAAGGATAGGGCGCATTGGCGGTTCACTGACAAAAGAAATGGACCTGTCGTAAGACAGAACACCTAATAATAATCCCTACAGATAATGTTAGATATTTATTCTAAGATGATATAATAAAACTTACCCTAGATACCAACAAAAGTTTCTTCTGAAGCCGTCTAATGAGACTGGCTTGTTGCTCTTTAATAGCTTCGTGTTTCTGAGCTTTCTTCAGCGCCTCCTCCATCTCCAAGGTCAATGAGCTTTGTTTTTTCTCCAGAGTCTTCAAGCTAAGCAGAAACATCTCAGTTGATAAAATATGTGCATGTTACTTTACTGGGTAGGAAAAAATTAAGCCCCCCCCCCTTCCCCCCCCAAAAAAAACAACTTTCTAAACCAAGTTTTAAAACTTGGAACCAAAACTGCTTATGTACTAATTAAACTAATGGATTAGGGCTGGTAAAGGTTATATTTAGAGGAAGTGTAACCGCATTTTAATGGAAAGTGTAAGGAAAAACCTTCAGTACACACCAACAAGGATCGAACCCTGATCTCCTCGTCATCAGCAGATTAGTCTATTGCGAGAGAAGCGCCTTATTAATTTCAGGAACTAACCAAACATTAAACATGAGCACTGACCAAAAAACATAGAACATGACTGATCACTAAGCACGCTTACTAACAACTGACACCACTGGAGGACCGCTCGGGTCGTCAAGGTCAGTGATCAGAGAATGTGAAATCCATGACCAACCAAAACAAAAGAGCGAGAACCTGCCACTCATCCACAAATTCCAAGAAGGCCTATAGGATTACGATGCACAATAAACCTGTCAGTAATTTTCGACCTTCACTGTAGGGCGTATTGTATTTTTCCTGTTGTACTTTATAATATTTAGCACCGCGTCTCACTACCCGTTCAGGTTATACGCTTAAGTATTAATTACACTAATGGATTAGAGGTTCGGAAGGTTGAATATAGAGGAAGCAAACCCAAATTTTCATGGAGGTAGAGTGGAAAGCCATTTAAGGAAAAAAACCTCCAGTTCACCTGGGCGAGATTTGAACCTCGTCCTCAACAGTCTAGCTCAACAAGAAACTAGCGCATTAGCTAACTACACCACTGAGGTGGGTAATAAATTATACCTTTAGATAGCCAGATGGTAGATCTTAACGCAAAAGCAGGAAAAGAGAGAGGAGGTTTTGAGAACTTGTTAAGGAACAAAGGATGGGGATAGAGAAACGAATAAGGTAGAAGGTGTTGGGGTATACAAAAGGGAATAAACAAAATATGGCTTTTACACTGTAAAGAAGAACACAGTTCACACTTGACATTGCTGCCATTGGACAAAGAGGTAATGGCTGCCTCTTGAAGAAAATCAATCATCCACCCAATCCCTCAACCTAGTTTTCATTCTATCAGAACTCATCAGGGAGGAGTGTGAAATGTGCAACTCGACTTGCTGAAAGAGGAAACAAAAAACACTAAAGGGAGCAAATGGAAATGGGTAAAGGTTGATAGATCAAATAGATAAGAACCGGCACAAGGAACAAATAACACAAACACTAAAAATGAACATTGGATGCGAATATATAAAATATGTCTTTAAGGAAAACCTCTTTTCAATTTTTGAGGTAGTTTGTAGCACATACTTGTAAGAAGATAAAGGAATGGATATAAAACATACAAAAAGGAATCAACACCATATGGTTTTCACAATGAAAAAGGGAACACAGTTTACACTTTACAATGTTGCATTTACATTAACGCTTTGTCCAATGGCAGCAATGTAAAGTATAAACTGTGTTTTCCTTTTCATTGTAAAAGCCATATTGTGTTGGTTCCCTTTTTTTATGTTTTATATCCACCTTTTCTATACCTTCTTCCAAATATGTATTACAAACTACCTTAAAAAAAGTAAAAAGAGATTTTCCTTAAAGAAAAAACGGTAGTTTAGTTAGTTTTTTTAATGAGATTCATTGTGTTTCAGATGTATGGTAGTAGCCCTGAATCAGTACTTTTGATATTCCAGACTATACCCCCACTTCTGTTATTTAGTCCTGATTATCAAAGTAATTTTTTTGTAATTGATATGGGAACAAGGGTGGAGGAGGTTTGACCTACTTGGAGGCGATCTGCCCCTTCTCGGCTGAGAGCAATAACTCTTTGTGCTGTAACTCAATGATGAGCTTCTTGATCGCGGCTGGGGCTGCACTCCTATCGGCGCAGTGCTCTTGCGACACTGATTGCCACTCAATCAGAAGCCTCTGCAGCTGGGCGTGCTCAGTCTGCAGGTGTACCATCTCTTGATCCTTTTCTTCCATCAAGGACTCGCGAGACTTGAGGTTCTCCACCTGTTCTTCCAGTAGCAGTTTGTTGCCGATAGTGTCCCTACAAAAATACAGATTAACTTAAGGATCTGCAACACTTTGAACACTAATAACACACAACAGGGATATTAGGGTTTGAATCCCGGTAGAATGTACAGAGGGTTATTTTTCCTAAATAGTTTTTCACTCTCCCACGTGCAAATGGATAAACTTCCTTTAAATTCAACCTATCTCATCACTAACACATTGATGTAATTAGTACATAAGCATATAGCCTGAACAAGTAGTCGGATGCGATGCTTATATTTATATATATAAATATATATATGCGATAAAGTAAAAATTGAAATAATTAAGATCAGAAACAGAAAAAAAAGGTAGAAAGGTAATAATTTAGTGGAGAAACTTTATAAATAAGATAAGGAATAAGAAGGTAACTTAAGAGGGAAAAAACCCCACTGATAAGCCACATTGTGTACCCACACAAAATTTGAACCATGTGACTATAGGTAGGGGTTTGCTTAAAACTATTCAGAGTTCTGAATGCTAACCTACTTTAATTAATCCATACTATTTCCTCGATAAAGTGATCTACATAAATCAATGTTATACATACTTAAGTTTTTTATTGTGTTCCCGAAGAATTTGAATTTCTTTCTCTAGTTCAGCATAATGCAAAAGTTTATCTCGATTGCATTTTGCTAAGACAACAGCATCTTTGAACTCATCTAGTTCATGTTCCAGACTCTGAAAATATAGTACAATTTTATCAAACAATATTAGTGTACTTAACTATTAAAAGATTAAGATTTTGAAACATTCTACCTAATTTCTAATATAATATTTCTTGCTTCTTGAAGTGATTGTATTATTGGCGTAGTTAAAGTCCGTGAAATAAAACGTTAGGAACATTTGTGGTGAATTGAAGACCGTGACATATTGGGTTAAATAAAATCTGCCCAAGTTTCTTTTTAGAAGGCTTAGGGGGCTCAACCTGATCTATAGATGAAAGCTAATTGAGGAAAGGGGTGAGGAGTATGGAGACAATACCATCCCGCTAGGCCATCCGTCAGCGTCACAATTACCTTGACCAAACATTTCCTTCTTCCTCTTGCAACTTCTCCATTCTATTTTTTTTCCACTTGTTTTTCTTCTACCATCATCACTATGGGGGTGGGAGGGGGGGGGGGGGGNAAACCAATTTGCCTTGAAAAAATTTGATATATAGAATTTTTTTATGTTTAGATAGTTTTTCTATGTAATGTTAGGGGTCTCACCAAAACTTTGATATATAGAGAATTTAGATATGAGGAAGTTCAATATATGGAGGTTCCACTGTATATGAGTGTATATATATGAGTGCCAAAAGGTAAAAAAGAACACAATTCACACTTTACAGTGCTGCTGGTGGATAAATAAGTATTGGATGCCTCTTTAAGAATATCGGTCATCACCGCCCAATCTCTCGACCTAGGTTTCATTCTATCAGAAAACATCAGGGAGACCCATGAAATGTGCAATGCAACACAGCTTCCTGGGGAGTGGGGGGAGGAAAAGGAGATTGGTCAAGGTTGATAGGACACTTAGATAGGGACAATAGAAGGAATGTCCTTACTGTTATTCCTTTTACACGAACCTATCCAAGTGTCCTATCATCCTTTAGCAATTTACTTTCCCTCCCTTTTGTGGTTTTTGGTTTCCTCTTTTAGGAAGTTGTGTTGCTCGTTTCAATCTCCTCCCTAATGAGTTCTGATAAAATGAAACTTAAATCGGGGTAGTGGGCGGTGATGATAAATTTTCTTAAAAAGGCAGCCAATACTTCTTTGTGCATTGGTAGCAATGTAAAGTGTGAACCATGTTCTTCTTTACACAGGGTGTCTACTGAGTTGGGGAAACAAAAATTAGTGACTTTTTGGTGACCTTTTTTGACCACAAAATTCTTTCAGTAAACGATTAGCGCACGGCATCACAGGTAGCACGACTTTCGATGCGTTCGCTTTGTTACAATAAGCAGGAAATCCAAACAAAAATATCTTTTTGACTTATGACCAAAATATTGAAAGTTTGTGACTTTTCAGGGACTTTCATTACCTTTTTTGCAATTAGTGACTTTCCTGACTCAGTAAATACATTTTAACAGCCATATAGTGTTTTACCTTTTATTTGTTTTTAATCCACTTTTCCTGCGCCTTCTTCCAAATATAATATGTACTACTAATAAATAAGACCAGATCAGCAAAATAAAAGTAGACCTAAAAAAACCAGCCAACCTTGATGGTTTGAAACCAAAATTAATGTAGGCGTGTATAGGAAATAAACTAAAATAACCACATTTGGAACACAATATTATAGAAAAAATACTTGCTTTAATTTTTGATTGTGCTGCATTCAATTCTTGTTCCTTTTGTTTCAAAGCCGTTTTATCTTTATTGGACTGATTCATTTGGGTTTCTAAGTCCTGAGCGATTTCCTTGAACATATCCAATTCCTCAACAGCTGCTGCCAAGTTCTTCTCTAGTTCACCAATGTGTTGCTTGTTTGACGAAATCTCCTTTGCGCTCTCAGTTTTGAGCTGAAACATCACAATTTTGAAAAAAAAAAAAATAGAATTTAAAATATTTTAACTAATAATGTGTAGTGTATGCTAGATAGTTATTTATAAAAAAAAAGTTTTAATATAAAAGTCCTATGTAAATGACTTAATAAACAAATAAATAAAAAATACTCGAATGAAACTGCTATCAAATGTGTTTGGTTGTATACAATAATTTGAAAGATGGTGAACATTTAGGTGACATTTCCTTACTTTAATAAATACCTGTTACATAATAGCTTCAATAATTATTGCAGAAATAAAGATCCTGAGCGCAATGAGTGATAAAATGCCAAAATAAGTCAGTTCTATAAGCCCCTTTTTTATACACGGTTCATGATTGTTACCCCTAGCCACAATAACACCGTGGCAATGGTGGTTGGGGTGGAGTTATATAGTCTGGGTGGACCCCAAGCGGTAAAGGGTTGAAATCCTGGAGGATTGAATGGTGTGTGGGGGTTAAGTATGAAATTATATTGACAATTTAACATCTATTTACTGTCTATAACACTCTAATCTACTTCAATGGCTACATGGATAGCACAGTCTATTGACAGGAGAGCAGTTATGACAAAGATTGGAACTTGCAAGCCCAGACACGAGTTTGACTCCACATGGTGGGAACTGTGGAATCACAGTTTGCCTATCAAGTAACTTAGTCTTGTTTTAGGAATGCTCTATGTCTCTAGCTTAGAGCAGTGCTTCTCTTCAACCTGACTGAAGCTCCTCCCCTATTATAAATATATCCAATCAATCAACGAGGTTTCACTGGTTATTAATTGAAGCTTGCTGATCACCTTATTCTCAAGAAGCATGGTCCGTCGGTCGCACAAAGCTCTCTCGTCAACAAGATATTTAATATGGTACTCTCGGCAGGATGACAATCCAGTGTGGGTGGACTTTCGAGGAAAATTACTTGTGTGGATCAACATTTTGCCAGAATGAACTTCTAAATACGGTATTACTTACTTGCTCTATGGCATTAGGAACTCGAAAGTTGATTGCCGCACTCACTAAAGTATGCCACCATCCTATCCCTATCTTGAGCTAGTTTTCTCCACTCCACCTAGTTACACCCTATCTCTCTCAGGCCCATTCTAATTTTAAATCCTCCCACCTGCGTCTATAGATATTCCCAATGGACTCTTCGCGTTGAGTTTGCAAGTCAATACCCTGAACCAAGGTTCTAGATTCTCCCATTATTGCTGTATGTCGTGCCTACCGTAATTTATGAGACTTGACTGTTCTAACAAAGTCTTGAGATAAATATAGGGTAAGTAACTCGTCATAATGTAACCTCATCCACTCCCCAGTATCTCAAGTTCTTTTTGGACCGAATATATTTAAAATAACCTTGTTTCTGAACATTCTGAACTTTTCTTGTCACACCTGTAGAGAACAGCCGGTTAATTTTAAGGTATGTAAGACTCAGAAGACACAAACTACAGAAATATAAGATTAAATACTTATTAATTGGCCCTTACCATATTTATAAAGAGTAAACTTGTATCCCATATTTTTAATAAACTTTAAAAAACAATATTTTTAGTACTACCTCTTACTACCCATTCGGGTTAGGCCTATACGATTATGTACTAAATATGCTAATGGTTTTAGGGATTAAATAGGATATAGGGGAAGTGTACCCATATTTGTATGGAGAGCGAGTGGAAAACCATTCAGGAAAACCACCCCCTCAGCACACCCAAAAGAGATTTGAACCGTGGTCTTCCCGTTATCAACAGTCTACTCCATTGTGAGAGTAGTGCCTTAGACCATGCGACCACCAAAACAGGTAAAGTTTTGCTACAACCCAATTATTAAATTAATAGCTTACCTGATGCCATCCCTCTTTCAGCTCTGCATTTTCCTTCTGCAAAGAAAGAATTTCTTTTTCTGTTGTTTGGCGTTCATTTAAAAGTGTGCTCTTAAGTTCAGCAAGTTCTTCTTTGTATTCCAGTTCTCGTTTACGTAGTGTTTGTGCTCTATAGTCCAGATCTTTGAACTAAAAATATAAAATTTCATCAATAATTAGGAATATGTGAGAACATACTCAAAAATTCGAGTTCAAGTTGGTACTAGCTGCTCGAACCTGACTCAAAAGATTTTAACAAAACTCAAAGAATTAGAGTTGAGTCTATCTGAATTTTTGATATTTTTCTTGTGAATTTTTAGTTTAATTTATTTTATTCAATTTTAAGATATAATTTCATAACAAATTAAGTTCCTTAATATTTACTTTTTGTGATTAAAAAAAAAGCACAGTTAACTTAACTTATATTAAATTTATTTAAAAATTCAAATTTGTGCGACTATAAATTTAAAAAATACTTATTTATATTTTATATGCATGGGATTAATACAGAGATGTTAATTGAATACCAATATTGCTCTATACTACTTGAACTCAAAATAAGCTAGTTTTCATTCACGCTCGAAGTTAAAAATGCCTACTCGCACACCCCTTATAACAATAAATTTAAGTGATGAGCAAAACGTTATACATTTTAAATAGTTCCTAATAAAGACAGCACTTATTTTTATCCACTGCGTCTTACTATTCATCTGTGCTACATGGATTTTAAATTATTATTATCCTAATGGGGTTAAGATGAGATAGTTATAACTAAGAGAAAATGTTCTAGCAAAAGATGGAAAACCATTTAGAATAAACCACCTTCAGTACACCTGGGCTGGTATTCAAGCCCTGACATCCTTATCGCTGACAAACAAGTAAAGATGAGCTTGACATTTACTCCAAGAGCCCATCGATGCGAGTAAAAAGTTCTTAAAGGTCAAGATAAAGTATAGACCTACTTCATAATTTGCAAGATTAAATAAGTGATAAGAATATGAATGTGAGTCAGTATCTTACTTTTGAACGCTCTTTATTAAGCTGCTGCTGTAAATGTGATTTTTCATTCTCAAACATGATCTCCATTTCTTTCCTCACAGTGTGTAGCTTTGATAACTGCTTTTCTAAACTTTCAATTTCAGCTTTGGCACCAATCAATTCTGCTCGGATACACCGAGCTTCCCAAGGTGAGGCTGCAATAAAAACATATAACGTATTGTATAGCCTACCAAATAACCTTAACCCTTATAATGTTGATGTAACTTTGGTTTTTATTATTTGATTATTTAGATAAATTTAGAGTTTTTCTAAGCACCGCATCTTACTACCTGTTCAGATTATATACATACATGATAATTACTCTAATGAGTTAGGAATGAGGAAGGTGAATTTAAAGGATGTGTAAACACATTTGTGTGGAAGATGAGTAGAAAACCATTTATGATGAAACCACCCTCAGTAAACTGGACCAAGATCCAAACCTCAATCTCTCCGTCATTGGTAGTATAGTCTACTGTGAGAGTGACACCTAAGACCATGCAAACACCAATAGCTAAGGAAAGTTAAGTTCATATATGTACTTAAGGTGGGGTAAATATAGGCCTATATGTATAGGTTTTTCATTTCCGACTTAATTATCCCTTTGATCAACGCTGTTAATAGTCCCATTTGTGATAAAACCCCATAATGCCTTTTTTTTAAATAATAAAAACAGACTACTAAAGCCAAACAGGACTTACCCAAATAAGGTGATAAGACTGCAAATAAACATGTGTCACTTGGCCAAGTTTAAGTTTATCATTCACTTATTTCAAGAGGTCTGCATACATTTATATGATTAGGTATTATATATCCTTAATTAAGGCTGCTGACATCAACAATTTGTATCGCCTAACTAGTTAAAATTTAGAGTGTAGAACAAATCCTTATCTTTCCAAAGCAAGTAAAGGGATAAGCCTAAACCAAACAATGTCATGATCAAAAAGAATATTAGACACTAGGGGTGGGGGGTACTAATACACCACCCTCGGGGATCCATAATATCGTGTTGAACATATTCTCAAGATTGGCTGTGGGCCACACCTTCAATAAAAAGCATAGAAAGGAACCCTCTCCCCAAACAAAATTCCGACCTCAGAAGTGGGAGGAGTTGATCCCTCCCCTACCCCCCACACCTCTCAAATTTACTGGCCTGTAGCACAGAGGGAATCTAGATCTTAGCCTAGAGCTGCGTCCACATTAGTAAAAATGTATGTTGTGTTGAATGTAGAGTTCGCCACAAATTCAATGTTATTTCCATAAAAAAGTATGTTGTGCGCCATGGATCTGTGATCAACATGCGAGTGTTTAAAAAAAAATGCTGTTGAGGTAGGGAAAAGTTACTGAAATGGATTTAAATACGGTAAAGATGATTTTTGTACCAAATACATAGAATCCAAGATAACTTAAGTGGCTTTCAATAAAATAAAAAGTGTTGGAGGAAATTGGGAGATCTTTGGAACTAGGCCTAGTTGAAGATGTAAAGAAAAAACCTTTCAAGCCTTCTCGGATCTTTCAGAGAAGAAAAACCAAAAAGCAGAAGGACCAAGGCAACAAGTAAAGGTGTGTAGGTAGTTAAATTAGTTAATGCTAGAGAGTAAAAAAAAAAGTAGGTATGGTAGTTAATTATTAAACCTTAAGACAGTTAATAAAACTAAATATCATGTGTAGATATTGACCACGATCAACTTAACGTTCAATTGATGTTGACTTTACATAAAGGTTAGCGTCGTGTTTTTAAATGGAAACCATTATAATGCAATTAACGTAAGGTCTTCAAAAACAAATTACTAAATTAATTTCGAAAACCACACTAAATTGCCTTTTTATGTTTTATTTTATATTTTTCAGGTAAGACACCGATATAGTTATTTATTAATCCAGCGAACTACTGTAATTTAAAAATTGGCTTCCTAGCCAATAACTGTTGTAGTTCCTTCAAATGAAAAAAAAGTATGCAGACAGCTTCTTAGGTATAGGGCCTAGTTAGTCCACGTCTCGCGACATCGTAGCTTCTTGTTAAACTTTATTTTGTTCATCCATTAAGCAACTATTACAAGTACTTGTAAACTAAACCCTATTCCGGTTTAGAAATTGTCAGGAACAAAATTATCAGGTGTCCCCAAGATGTTTAGGGAAGACTTCATAAAACAACAACAACCAAGTACAGCACTACAAACCCCTTGGTGCCATTGGCAGGATACCTCTCTTGAGCAGAATGAATCCCCTAAAACGCGTCGACCCTACTAATGTGGATAGCTTCAATATGAAGTATGGACAAAGCCATAAGCTAAATTTATGTTTTTCATTTAACTACTGTGGTCAATATAGAAAAATACTTACATATCATGGAATAGTCTATATTTATTTTACTCTTTTTGGTACTAGAATATGAGTCTGATTCCGAATCGGAGCGGTAAGGTCGTTTTAAACTCCCATTAAGAGGGCTGTCACCAAAATCTAACTTTATTGGTGCATATGAAGATCGTTTGTTGTTTTTTGGAGGTTGTCTAAAATTTTCAAGCATGTTCATTACGCAAGTAGGTTCTCTATTTTCTTCGGAAGTCATTGTTATTATTTTAGTAAAAACTATCACTTTTACACTGATATATTGTAGATGTTATGAAAACTATTCCGCCATATTTATAACTCGTCTTAAAATTACAGAGTGTACAACATAAAAAAGTTAGAGTTTACGGTTTTAGTTAGTTTTGACTTTTAAAAAAGTTTTATATTAACGTATTTTATAAAGCACAAAAGTTATTAATTTAAAATTTATTTTAGATAAAAGGATTTTATTCTTTATTATTTTAAAATCAAAAGATAGTTAAGTATTGATTTAAAATGTAGACAGTTGGCTATACTTTTAAAAACTGGCAGTTGTGTTTAAACTGGTTGTCTTATGTCTTCATATTTTAGAGACTTATTTATGTTTACAAATCATATATAAATAAGTATTTTTGGTGAGGTCTATCTAGTCTAGCTTTCTGGTAAGTAAACTTCGATAACATTGAAATTCGCAGCAGGGAAATTGTTAGATAAATATTAAATTTGTTGTTTGCTTCTTACCAGATCTAAAATACATAATAAAATTACATAGGTTCTTGAATAAATAATATTATTTATTCAAGAACCTATGTAATTATTATTATTATTTGATAATTAATTACATAATCCAAAGAGCTAGAACTCACTTATAGGAATATGGATTTAAAATATATAAAATTTAACATGAATCTATATTATAAATTTTTGTTTATGATCTTTTCATTAGAGTTGGTATAACTTTCCTGCGTGAATTTGATAGTTTTGGAATTTTTTTGTTTTTATAGAAGCAATGATTTAATATGGTACTCGAAAATAGTATTAACTTATGTGTTTTTGAAGACAAGATTTTGCTGTCAAATAGGTTCCGGTATAATAGTATTGTCACTGGCTGTATCCGAATAGTCTACAGTAGCCCCGTGGCTTCTTTGGTGCTGACTGACAGCTCACAGCTGACAGTTGACAGTTTTAAAAAGTTACCAGACCAAATTACGTATCCCTACGCCGAACCAGAGGATCTGCAAAAACATGTGTTTAGCATCTGTCACTTTTGACAGTCAAAATTTTAGGCATATACCTAAATTTGACTGTCAGAAGTCAGCTGTGAGCTGTCAATCAGCACCAAAGAAGCCATGAGGCTGCTGTACTTATATGGCGTCGCGTTGGTTCATGGTGTTTATAGCTGCATCGGCAATCACGTGACCAAGTGTAGATCTGTCTGAATAGTTGCGGACTAGACCGATGCGATTTTCTTGCGGTGTTTGACTGGCAATAGTTTTAGTATTATTTTTTCGTCTGCTTGAGCACCGACTTGCACAACTATTTCGTTTTGATTAGAGCTAATAGATGACTTTTACATAGTTTCTAAGTTATTTGGTAGGAAGCAGCACTGCGGGCCCAAGTGTGTTGCCGTTCGAATAGTTTGATGCAGTCTTCACTATGAAAACCGCGAGAAGTGTAAAAATTATGAAGACTGCATCAAGTCAAGTGTACTTGACTATTCGCATACAGCCACTGTTACTTATTAAATTGTATATTCGAGATATACAAGACACGGATGAATTGTAAAATTAATTAGTAGATTTACAATCGGAGAATGTATGATTACTCCTTGTCAGTTTTGAGGTCATTTCTAGCCATAGGTCTAAGCCTTCAAAGATGCAAGATTGTAAGTAATGCAATCTTTTATTGGAAAGTTCATTCGCTAATTATGTTAATTAGTACTTCACCTCAATCTGTTTTAAAACTACAGTAGTTGATTCTCTGGTATGTGATGTACCTGTCATTGAGAAGCTCACCTTCTAGCACTAGTGAATTTAGCCACGCTTCAGTCAGGCATATTACAAAGTAGTTTCTTTAAGCAACGTTTAGCTTAAGATCAATAAGCTCCACCACCATACACGGGTCAATATTATTGACTGTGTCGGGTGCCCATGTGGATTGTTCCAATATCCACAACTAGAAAAGGAATAATTTAGTGATTTCCTGTCTGATATGTGTGATTAGCAAGGCAAGCTTTTCACTCCTTTTTACCTTAACATAACTTAACTCCCATTGATTTTTATTGAGGCCTATTGGTCAAACTGGTTCATCTTTAGTTCATCAAGATGCTCCCTGATGAAGGATAAGTTTGTATTGGTTTGTTGCACAACTACAGTAGAAAGTTCATCATATTCAATTTATAAGAGTTTTAAAAAATATTCTAAACATTCGTCTCACTTTCTTCCCACTTTCTATTCCTTTTTCTTTAAATCAATTTCTCACATACTTTTTTTTATCAACACCTTGACTTTAGCTATGTCTGCGATTGCATATGGATTTATTACTTCTGAGCTAACTTACTCATCCCTTTCCATAGTACAAAATTGCTAAGAGGGTTGCCTTGGTGACGTAGTTAGCTAACGCACTAGTATGGTGTTGAACTAGATTGCCGAGGACGAGGAGATGGAGGTTTGAATATCGGTCAGGTGAACTGGGGGTGGTTTTTTTTTTAAAATGGTTTTTCCTTTCTACCTCCACACAAATGCAGGTTCACTTCCTCTAAATTCAACCTTCATTTCTAACCCATTAGCATAATTAGTACTTAGGTGTACAGCCCGAACGGGTAGTAAGACGCGGTGCTAAAATCAAAATAAAATTATACAATGTTTACTTTCAAAATATGGCTCATTCCAAAATAAAGTTGAAAAATTCCAACAAGGTTGGGTGACCTGGCGGTCTAGGGGTAAGGTGTCAGACTTTTATGCTGGCGGCCGGGGTTCAATCCTCGGTCCCGGCATAGATTTATTTGATTACCAAACCCTCCCTTCACCTCTGACAAGACATCTTGTGAATGTGGGGAATGCCAGGCCTCCGTGGTTCGGATTCCACGTTAAACTGTAGGTCCTTCATTTCATCTCACAATCACCCTACCATTACACATTAGCATAAGTGCGTATAACCCGAACGGGTAGTAAGACGCGGTGCTAATAATAAAAATAATAAATCCAACAAGGTTCTTTTTCCTTATCAACCCTAGGCCTTTAGTTTGAGTTTGATTACTAAACAACGTGTGGAAATGGGACATTAGTGCATTTTAAACCACTTTTTAACCATATTTGCGGTGCCATAAGGCTAGGCTTGATGGAAATGGTCTCTATATTTAGCCTTCCTCTAAAAAATAAAGTAATTTTTTTGATAGGTTCACAACAGAAAATTTTAATATAATCAAGAACTAGCTTAGTGTGTTCCTTTTTCCTTGAGATTAGAAGTTTAATAGTTTTTTCCTTTCTTTCTTATTGACATATCAAAGGGTTGTTTTAGGTTAAGGGTGAAAGGGAGTATAAGCTTAGATAGAATAGAGAAGTAGTTCCAGGAAACCACACAGACCACATTCTATTTTAAGCCGTTTGGTCTGACAGCGATTGATACTTTCTCGCTGATTGGTGTGGACACCTCAATTACTAAGTGTTGGATAATAATGTCAAAAATAATAATCGCCAATAGGCCTAGCAGTATAAAACAAATGTAGATGGCTATGCTCTGTTCTCTGTGAGCTTGAAGATATCAACACTTAGCTTCTTTTTTTTCTCTCTAGAATTGTTTTTCTAAATTTGTTCTCTATTTGTTATATGCAGTGTGAATTAGTTCTAAAGTTAAATTGGGATTCTGATGATGTGGGTGAGGATTTGGGGGTGAGGGGGGATAAATAAGCTGTAATTTCAGTAATGTGGTCCAATCAGTGACCTGTTTTCCTTTGGCTCACTAGTCAATGTTAGAGAAATGGGAAACTCTCCAACCTGTAGCCAAAAAATTTGCGATACGCATAAAAGATCAACTATTTCACTAACTATATTGTTAGATCTACAGTCAACTATTCTTAGGAAGTACCTTTTAGAAAATAATATATTTTTTGCTGTCATCTTAACATTTTACTTTATAATAATTACAGTAGGTAGCACTTGTTATTTTATAGATGGACTACTTATACTGTCGTTGAAAAGTGACAGTGGCATATGACATATGATTATGTGAAAGTAGATCCTTTGTAGCTGTTTAACGGTCATAATGCCCTTTCTATAAAAATGAATTTTAGTTAACCTATATTAATGCATTTATATGAATTGGATTGTTGGCAAATGATTATAAAAAATAAACGATTTAACATTTTCTAGCTCGTAAACATATAATTCAACAAGATGGTCGAAAAGTTATTAGGCAATTGTACAGGATATACATTAAAAGTTAGCGGATCCCTTTAGTTGAATATAAGTTCATGTTGTAGTTATAAACAATATGTCGAATACCTTAGGTTGAGAGCTGAAATTGTTGTCCACTGCCTTTATGTCGCAAAGTAACTCTTTCTTTACTGTCAATTAGTAATAAATATGGTGAGAAATATTTACCAAAAACTAATGCGGTGTAGCCTCTTATAGCTTTGTAAATTAATTACTTAATAGTACCTGTTTCGCTGGTCGAATTGTCTAAGGCTTCTTTTTGTTAGACTGGCATGCTGAAGACGGGTAGATCGGGGTTCAAATCCTGATCAGGTCTACAGAGTTTTTTTTTTTTTCCAAAATGGTTTCCCACTCTCCTTCCACGCAAATGCTGGTAGAATACCCCTGAAATGTTTATTTTCTCATCCCTACTCCATTAGAGTAATTATCATGTATGCATATAACACTAACAAGTAGTAAAATGCAGTGATAAAAAAAATATTCAAAGATATGCTTCCAACACTTTTTGCAATAAACTGATGATGGCTGCTGCAACTGTAAATGGAAACAGAAACATATAAGTCATTCACGAGCTAAGTTTACCTGAATGACAGCTCGAAATGTTACTAGAAGTAATTCCCCAATATATCACTACACCAACAGCTGACATCTATCACTTTGGATTACTCTAATGAAAACAGATGGTAATATATTAATGTGATAGTTAATCACAGTAATTTAGGCCAATATTATTTATATATTTATTTGAGATCGAACACAAAGTTTAAGTTATGTTTGTAAAACAAAATACATTAATTCACCCTATCGGGAAACTTCTTTATTACTAGTGAGCATCAAAACTTAGCCAGGCTGATAGTTTTGATTGACCGTAGAAGGAAAAAAAAGAGATATTGCAGTCCATCCATTAATTACAATTAGGTTTATTAATAAGATTATAGGAGATAGCCATGGTCAATTCAATAAATAAGCTAAACATAAATTTACATACCAAAGATGCAACTTCTTGAGGGGCCGTACATGTAGTGTATTATATAACACAATTTTAGGCCTTTTTTTGACTCCCTCTAACCTTATGTAATGCTCTGTATTGATTTGCCAACCTGGACCGTCCCCCTATTAAGTTGCATAACATTTACAGTTTTAACTATTAAAAATTACCTTTTCCTCATGCTATTTTTAAATGGTCTTTTTATTTTTAGTAAACTAGTTATTTTCACTTAAGATCTTAAGTTTAAAATAAATAGGATTTTGAATAAAGGTTGCAATTTTTAGTCAAACAGTTTTATTTGTATCCATTATGTATTCAGTCACAGGACCTAACAGCTGTAAAATGCGGCCTGCAACCTGTCAATTGTAGCTTTATTGATACGCATCAACATAAAAGGATGTGACAGTGTCATATGATTGTTCGCATCTTTGGAATTGAATTATGAAAAACAGTTTAATACTCTTGCAAATAGATTAACTACTAATTAAAAACTGAATGAAACACTTTTTAGTAGCCTACCGGTACCTATTTCATTGAATTTAATTTGATTAATTCAACCAATTTTATTATTATTATTTGTTTTGTAAACTAAAACTTTGTTTCTTTATGCTAGCCCAAACCCTGCCCCCCTTCTCCATGTCATGTCATGCAATGTAATGCTACAATGGACCCTTTCCCCCCACCCCCTCAAGTGTTTTGCCTAACGTAATACATGTACATATGTGACTTCCTTATAATCAACTAGATACACATTTATAAACTCTCATACACCCATACACTCGCAAATGCCTTAACTTAATTATCTCACTTTATCTCATTAGCTTTAATTTTTTATTGGTGTTTTAGGTTGTTAAAGGCTGATTTGGTTTTTTAAACCCAATAATAACATAGGTAGATTTTATTTGAACTGTTACAAACTAATTCAATAAACTATTCTCATTATTATCCAACAGACACAGACTGAGGACTTCTTATAGCAATAATGCCAAGGACTAAACGTAAATGTTCATCAAAACAAAAGCGTTCTGTGAGCAGTTCACCAAGGAACAGCGATTCGAGTATCACAGATGAAAACAGCTATTTGTGGCTCCAAGATTTTGATAAACAATGTAAGTTTTTATAATCCTATATATATCTGTTTTTTTCGGCCAGGTTTTTATAATTATCCACACTTACTGTAGGACACCTGCATACCCTAATTCACAACACAATTTGTTGCACCGGTTTTTTCAGTCCAAATTGATTTTCAAAATGCCATTGCATAAATGTAGTGTCTTATTCGTCACGCCAATTTAAAAGGTAAGCAAAGGCAAACTACTTCCTCCTTCCTTATTTCCACGCACCACTAAAGGTCCATAACTGTTTAGCTTGGGTGCACAGTTTTATTCTTGCTCACTGCAAGTATAGAATTCTGAGTGCACATGCATTGTTAGTAGGTATGGCTACGATAGCCGAGTTGCATGATTTTTAGCAAGGTGAACAGGCAGACAAGTGAAGCTACCAAGCTTAGGTCACATGATATGGTAAGACTCACATTTTTCTACTCAACCTAAACTAGTGATGGTTTGCCAATGCTACATTAATTTTTTTTAATGCTTCGCACATAATGAATGGTTGCACTCCACTTTTTCCTCAAAAAATAGATATAAAATATGTGACGATTATCTGGTGAAATACGGTAGTTGGTCAAATAGGTAAGCTATTTATGATTTTTTTTAACCAATGCCACTTATAAACCTACATAATATTTTTATGGTTACTTTATAGTCTTTGGTTAGGTACCATTGACATTAGTGATTTATATATAACAAACTACTTTTCCTACTTGCTAATTGGTGTAGCGAGTTACATCTTACCTTGATGCACTTATGCACTCTAATCACTAACACACTTATGTACCAACACACAAGTTAGAAAAACTGGACAAAAATGAGCCGTTCACCTGGCAAGACCTCTCCCCTCATCATCATCATCATCTGTTTCCAGCCTTTTTCCGTGTCAGTTTGATAAAATTCCTCTATTCGTCCACAATTCTTTCTCCTTTAATGGCTCCCTTTCTTGGCCTCCTTTGTGGTATTTTTCTTACACACTTCAGTTCTGTCATTTTCTTTGGCATCCTCTCCTCCATCCTCATTATATGCCCATACCATATCAGTCTTGCTTCCTCTAATATCTCATATACTACCTGTACCTCCGCTCTTTACCGGATAACTTCATTCCCATAGCCTCCACTTTCCAAGTTTCTGCTGCATGTGTGACAATGGGTACAAAATACACTCTGTTAATCACTTCTTTACACTTCATGGGGGCTTCTCTACTTCATAGCAGGGCTCTTATACACTTATAGAACAACTCTCCCTGCTGTCCTCTTCTCATTAGATTCTCTCTACTTTCACCTTTTACTTCAATCACACTTCCAAGATATTTTATGTTCTGTACTTTTTTCACCTCTACTACATGTAAATTTATAGCTTTACTAGGTCTTATTTATCCTCTTCCTTGTCATTAACATCACTTTACATTAGTAGACTCTTTTGCTCTCGCACATAGAAATTCTCGTGTGATGATATAATCAGTTGGTCCTCCAGAAAGGGCATGCTAAATACATCAAATAAATAAAATACATCCTGGCATGAAGATTCCTACTGGCCATTTTCGTGAATAAACTAAATACCATAAGTTGTAGATTATTTATTAAAAATATGTTTACAACTAATTTACCATAAAAAAAAGTATGTGCATGCAGTGTAAAATTATTTTTAGAATTATTTAAGATCATGGTTTTTGTTTCAATATTATATCCTTAAAACTCGTTGAATAAAACATAAATACCTTTACATGGAAAATCCTATCTTGAGTTGTTGGGACATCACAGGTAGACAACATCCTTAACTTAGTGAACTTAATGAGGATTAATCTATGGCAGTGAGTCAGCTTATACCTGTAGAGTATTTGGGGAACCACACTGGACCATTTAGGGATACAGTCATTACTACAGTAGTAATAGTAGTTCTGTGAATAGAAGACCTCGCTCCCTCCATGTTATTATCATTACTACAGTCTTACTAGTAGTTCTGTGAATAGAAGACCATCGCTCCCTCCATGTTATTATCGTTACTACAGTCTTACTAGTAGTTCTGTTTTACTTAAATTACTAATAGAAACCTAATATTCAAAGTGTATGTGTAAAACGTTTTATTTATTCCTTCTTAATGTCATAACAATTTCTTCTTTGATTACAGTTGAACTTCACATAAAAGGAATGGATGGAGAGTTTGAAGCTAAATTAAGTGCTATCAACAGTGCATACATGTCTGCAAAAATGCGGATACCGTCACATATTGGAAATAAACCATTTGTTAATAGTGTGGATGTAAGTACCAAGTAAGGTAGGATTGTCTAAACGGGTAAAGACCTAGCTCAAAAATGTGTTTGTTAAATAAAATATAGTGGTTTGAGGAAGGTCAATATAATTTATTATTGGCACTCACTGACAGTGCTTCACTCATACCCAGGGGACTTAGGTTTGAATCCATGCTTATAGTGTGTGAATGTGTGTGTGTTTTCAATATATATTGTTCAAATATGATGATATTTCAGTCTTTAAAATACATTCACAAATTGTATGTGTGAATTAGTTTTTTTAGCACTGTGCCTCACTACCTCTTAATGTATTAATGTATGCATATACTAACACATTGAGTTAGGGATGAAGAAGGTTTAATTTAGAGGAAGTATAACCACATTCACATGGGAGGAGGGTGGAAAATCATTTGAGAAAAACCATTCTCGGTTCATCCAACTGAGATTCAAACCTCTATCTCCCTGTCATTGGCAGTATAGTTTAACATGAGAGTGACGCCTTGGACCACACGGCCATGGATTAGTTAATAATAATAATATTTAGCACCGCGTCTTACTACCCGTTCGGGTTATACGCAGATTAGTTAATGTTTTCTGCGCTTCAAATGGTTCAAAAGGGCAGTTAAAGCAACACTAAACTTGTAATGGTTTTATTTTGATTCATATTTTTTTATCAACTGAAGGATTAATGTAAAAAAAAAAATCAAAATTAAAGAAAAAAGTTATATAAACCATACATATTCTCTAAGATTCAATTTTGTAATATAAAATAAATATTTGAATTTGAGAAAAAGTGGAAAAGATCGATATCTACTTTTGACAGATAAATGAGTACATAAGCGTATGTAGAACATGGTGCTAAATATATTGTACAGGCTGTGGCAGGAACTGTGGCCTATTTTAATCTGTGCACAGTTAGCGTTATAGAGCGCTAATGTTTGTTCCAATGGATAGTGCAGCTCAAAGCATTGAGCTGTCTGCCCATATAACATGACCTTGGCGGTCAGCATGGAGCACAGGTCGAATGAACATCGTGTGTTTGCTGTTGACACATTTTTTCAAGTGTGCTGATAGTTTTGTGACTACTCAGCGTGTGTTTCAGTGACACTTTAATATCTCGAGAAATGGACAGGTGCCAACATGTAAGACTCTTGAGATGGGTCAAAGACTTTAAAACAACAGCATCAACCAAAAAGCCACCTGGTAGACGATGTATGGTTCGCACCCCAAACAATACTGCAACTGTAAAAGCTGTAGTTTTTCTAATCACTAAACTCCTATCTAGAAAACTATGATTTAAATTTTACTTTAAAAAACTGATTAATCGACTACAATTAATTGCCGATACACTAATAATCACCCAATAACGATTCATCGGTATTCACACAGGTACACCCCTAATTAATACACAATCCAATTTTCTCAACAATCTGACAATGGAGGTCGAGGCACACTTCCATTTAAGTGGCTATGTCAACAACAAACAAAACTTCAGGTACTTGGCTCCTGCAAATCCTCATTACCTTCACGAACAACCTCTTCATAGCCAAAAAGTTACTGTGTGGGGTGGAATGTCTTCTCTGCGTTTTATTGGTCTTTATTTCTTTTTAAGAATGACTCTGGTGGGACTGTCACATCCACAGCAGAGCTACATGAGACTATGTTACAACAGTTCATTACAATGTAACTGCGCCGCAAGAATATCAATATGGAGTTGTTGTGGTTTCAACAGGATGGCGCAACCGCCCACACAGCAATAACGTCCATGACGACCATACAAAGAATGTTTCCACACCACCTTGTTTCCCGGTTTTGGTGATGTAAACTGGCCATCCGGTTCACACAATTTATCTGCCTGTGATTTTTTCTGTGAGGATTTCGGAAATTCAAAGTCTGCAAACACGCTATCAAACATTCAGGACTTAAAAAAAAACATTCACACCGAAATTGAGGCAATAATACAAGGAACTCTACGTAAGGTTATGATGAATGTGCATGTTAGCATCGAAGATTGCATTACTACAATGTTGGTCACTTGAAGGGCGTAATTTACAAAAAGTGACCCATGTAAGGAATGGTGTCAAGTGTTCTTTACAACGGTGTATAGTAATAACATGTACAGCAGCCCCATATCTTCTTTGGTGCTGACTGACAACTCACAGCTGACAGCTAAACGCTTTAAAAAGTTATCAAACCAAATTATGTGTTTCTACGCCGAACCATATGATCTGCAAAAAAACATGTGTTTAGCAGCTGTCACTTCTAACAGTCAAAATTTAGGTATATACCTAAAATGTTGACTGTCAGAAGTCAGCTGTGAGCTGTCAGTCAGCACCAAAGAAGCCATGGGGCTACTGTAGTTTTCTAATATTGAAATATAATGTTTAAAATGGGTCATTATTTCTGGCGCACCTTGTATGGTAAAAGTTTATTATTGCTAAACACCATAACCATAAAAAGATGTTTCTTTTCCTCATCATTTCCTTCATAACTGTTGTTCCTGCTGTGTTTTTACTTTTTACTGTAATAAGTTTCTCAAATGTTGTACATATTGTTTTAGGTGTTTGTGATTTGTTTTAGATTTTGAGGGAATTTAAGGAATCTCTTAATCAAACAAAGTCAGATGTTAGCAGTACAACTGCATGCGAATCTATGATTGATATTATTTCTAATAAGAAACTCAAAAAACTTTCATCATCCCTGGAGAATTTGTCATCCCTAAAAGGTAGGCAAACATTAGCATTATATTTAGCTGACTGTAAAAAAAAAAAGTTGATTTTAACTGCAAACATCAATATTTATATGTGTGTTAGGGCATGGCTGCAACCCGGACGCCAGAACACCAAGCAATGTTTATTATAGGAGTGTGTGAAGTCCAATTTTTTCTTCAATTCAAAGTCAAATCTAATAAAATGAGATAATATTCCCTAAGCCGAATCGAAGTTTGAATATTCAGAATAATATGTTTACAGTCCCTCACCTGGAAAAAAAAGGCCTTTTAATTAATTAATTAGTTCCGGGAATAACTTAGCTTATTCGGTAGCATGTCTTCCTATTGAGTTAAAAGTCCTGGGCTAGATTCCCAGCATGGCCAAAAATTTATCATTGATGAAAATATGGATCTACCCTTTCACATTGGTAAATTAACGGCTGGAAATTGGATGTTGTTCCTGTCCTGGTCTCAAGTTATATTATAAGACATATGAAGCTACGACAGGCCTACCAATCCGGTTATGTAAAATATATGACTTGAATAAAAAACTGACCCAGGTCACAAGCTGGAAACAATGGATGTGTTTTTTTTAATTATGCTGGGGTTTTATTTTAAAGTTTGAGAGGCTACCTTGAACCAGATAAAATTTATCAAAATATAAAAAAAAGTGATTTTTTATCTAGTTCTTGTAATCCCTGAACCATATTTTTTTCAAATTTGATCAATGATTTCTGTGATGAAAATTTTCAATAAAACAACTTTCTTCTGTAACACAATTATCGTGCTATCAGAGATCTTCTGGCATTCTAAATCAATATTATTTGTTTCCGGTTTTGTACTTTTTGTGCCTTTTTTATTTCACTTTGTACACCCTTCTCTCCATATTCAGAGAATGATACCTTCACACTCTCGCCTCGTAGCAGTTCTTGCAGTAGAACGGCCAAAAAAGTCAACTTTACTTCATTCATGCCAACGGTATCAAAGTCTCAATTCAAGGTAGGATTGCTTGACCTAGTTTAATTTTAATTTAAGACAATCAAATGGAAAACTTAAAAAAAAGTAGGTCAATCTGTTCTCTTACCTCTGATTTGTTTTTATGTTTCTATTGATCACTAAATCTACACTGGATATCATCGCTGAGGGAACTGAATGGTTATGGTTGGGGGAACGATGTAATTCTCTCGTTTTCGTGTGGTTAATCTCTTTTAAAACATAAGACAAGTTTTGCAACACTTATTAGTCAATGTTGCCAGTAGCTCCTTACCCCACCACCTTCCGACATAACTGAGCGCGAGGAGATTTGGCAACAGTTAACAGAGAGAGAGTGCAGATAATACTTTTCTTCATAAGACCTGCAGTTCCCTCTGAGGTGATATTGGGTATAGGCATAAGTAATATCCCCGGCACAGATTTATCTGTTTACCAAACCCTTCTTTCACCTCTGACAAAACATCTTGTGAATGTGGGGAATGCCATGCCTCCATCGTGGTTCGGATCCCACGTCAAACTGTAGGTCCTCCATTTCATCTCACAATCACCCTACCATTACACATTAGCGTAAGTGTGTATAACCCGAACGGGTAGTAAGATAGCGGTGCTAATAATAATAACAACATAAGTAATATCTAGATTGAGTTAATGTTTCTCAAAGTTTTACTGATGGAGGACAAGCGACTGGAAGTTATGTACACTGGTGGAACATTGGGGTCTTGGGATTGAGGGCTCAATTTAAAAAAAGAAAGTATATCCTGGCAATTCTATTTTATGACTATAATTACAAGGGAATAACATGTTTTAAATTTCATATTGAAAAATTGCATATATTTATATTGAATTAGTAAGTTATAATAGTGGTTTGATTATTTATAACATTCTAAACCTCATAATATTTACTAAAATATCTCTAAGGAAAACCTCTTTTCGCTTTATGAGGTAATTGTATTATATTTGGAAGAAGGTATAGGAAAGGTGGATAGAAATATATAAAAGATATGCACACATTACGGCTTTTGCAATGAAAAGAACACAGTTCACACTTTACATTGCTGCCACTGGACAAAGAGGTAATGAATGGGTGCCTCTTAAAGAAAATCGATCGTCACTGCCCAATTCCTCAACCTAGGTTTCATCCTATTGGAACTCATCAGGGAGGAGTGTGAAACGTACAACACAACTTCTTAAAAGGAGGGGGCAGATAGAATGGAAAATTGTAAAGAATGATAGGACACATAGATTGGAACATGTAAAAGGTATAACATAAAGGACATTGGATGTGAATATATAATATATCCCTATAAGGAAAATATCTTTTTGTGAAATGAGGTTTTCCTTATAGTGATATATAGCCATATTGTGTTCGTCCCTTTTAAACGTTTCTATCCACCTTGCCTTTATCTTCTTCCAAATATAATACAATATTTGCTAAGATAATTTTTCGGATTTGCAAATTTAAGGTTGGCGTCGAATTCCTTTTCTAATTGACTTATGTCTACTGAGGAAAGAAATACAGCATAGTAGGGGTGAGCGAATTCCACTTATTGAATTTGAATCAAAGTTGACTTGAACATTATGAGATATTCCTGAAGCTGAATCGAACAAAGTTTGTATATTTAAGAAAAAAAAGTTTAATGCTGAGTACAAATATTATATGTTGCATAACTGTAAATTTAGCTATTAAATATAATTTACAATACTTTTATTTCAAACATTATTAACACATTTTGTATTAAAATGATGCATTAAGTTATCATAAAATGTAATACAATTATTTTAATTTTTTTTATGCGAACACTAATTTGTGATGGAAAAAACTTCAGAAATAAAACCACCTAAAGGTATTTTTAATTTCAAAAAATTTGACGATGCTTTGCATTTGTTTAAACAGGAAGTTTACTTTCGAAATAGTCCAAAAGAACAAATACTCAAAGTTTTAGAATCTTCGCCTACCCCAAGAGCTAATATTTCCCCAAAATATGCTTCAGTAACTTAATTTACCCTATAAGAAAATGTAAGAATCATAAACAATTAGAAATTTGAAGTGTTTCATGTTTTGTATTTCATTTATTATTCCTTAGTTTAATAGTGCATGATCACGTCTTCTGTTCCATTTCCATTCCTCTATCCACAGTTGTACATGCGGGTTGTACAGGTTCTTGTTAAACATTATTTTATTGATAAATTTATTTCAATTCAATTTCTAAAGCTTATAAAAGTTGATACATATACTTTAAAATCAAAAATAAAATGACTAAAATAATATTTCTAGCAAACAATATGAAATAGTAAATGCTTTTTTTATTATAAATCTGGCAAGTTTGGTAAAATATGTAATGCAATAAATAAGATCAACATTGATTTTAGACAGGCTAACCAACATAATTCTATAACTTAACTATTCTTTTTTTATTTCTTTGGCATGGCAATACAAGTAAACAACTTCAATCAAGTATAATTCAAAATGGACAACAATATTGGATAAACTTACCAGTCAAAAGTGGTCTTAAAGCTCAATAATGTGAAAATTGAAATTAATTTTTCACAATTTGTTAAGTAACTGAATGATTTTGATTTATACGTGGAAATGCCGATATTATCTCAATTAAATAAACTATGCTTTTATTGGGTTTTAAAAATTTAATATTAAGTACATCAAGTGAAAGCTTGAAAATGATGAGCCTGCAAAACTTTCGATCTCAAGCTTAAGCAATGAGTTCAGCTCGAAGCGCGGAATACAAGTACTCGCAGAGCCTATATATATATATATATATATATACACACACACACACAAATATATAAATGCATAACCCGAATGGGTAGTAAAACACGGTGCCAAAAACATTTACTTTTGGAGACTTTTGGTCTGAATCTCAGTAGGGTTGAGGTTGCATAATCTTCATGTGGTCACCAATTGCGCTATCCGAGGCCCAATAAACCTTAGTTTTTGTTAATAGTCTCAAATAAATATATATAAGCCTTAAATATAATTGAAACCGATTAAAATATGTTATTAGTTTTCTCTGTCTATCACACTTGGAATATATTTTTAGAACATTGATGAAGTGTGTCAACTTGTGTTTTTGTTTATATTTAATAGACACCGTTGAATGCCATTCCAACACACAATGGTCTTAGCGTGGTCACACCTAAAGTACAAGCGAACTCTTCTTCCACTCTACTTCGCTATCCTCGCCAGGGTGAAATGGCTATCTCCATGTCAGGAAGTCCTCTTCTAGTCACTTCTGTCATCAATGACAGGACAGCAAACGTCAGTGTTCCCTTGCTTGATGGAAGGGTGAGTTTCTAAGAGTCTGTGCAACACAGTTGGCTTTTTTTTAGAATTAGAATGGCAACTCTTTTATACTTGGATCTGAGGTTGTAATTTTAGTACTTTTACTATAAACTCGTTTAATACACTTGAAGGAACACAAGCCACACACAAGAGCTGATTAATTTGTAACTATTTGAGTTTAATCTAATTAGTAACCTAAATTGTTAAAATCCTTAAAATTATATTGTTACCTGGAGGTAACGACTTTGGTGTTCCCATTTCCTTTCCTTGCTAATTTGGGTGTATTTCGTATAATCCAACTTCATCCTTTAGATTCAATCACTAATAAGAATGGTAAATATAAGAATAAGACTTGAGAAACAAGATCTTTAAATGTAATGGATTATATTACTATTAGCACCGCGTCTTACTACCTGTTTAGGTTGTTCGCACTTACGCTAATGTGTAATGGTAGGTTGATTGTGAGATGAAATGGAGGGCCTACAGTTTAACGTGGGATCCAAACAACGGTGGAGGCTTGGCATTCCCCACATTCACAAGATGTCTTGTCATAGGTGAAGGAAGGGTTTGGTAATCAGATAAATCTGTGCCGGGACCGAGGATTGAACCCCGGCCGCCAGCACAGAAGTCTGACACCTTACCCTTAGACCGCCAGGTCACCTACTAATAGATTATAAAAGTATGATTAAATTGAAATTATCCAATATAACTAGTTTCAAAAATCATAATCCAATAAATTTAAACATCTTGTTTCTCAATTCTTATTCTTTACAATGCTCCTTCAATTTTATTTTTAGAATGTTCTCTTAAATGTCAATAACAACAGTTCCAAATTTACTAATGGAAAATTAAAAGTTGTTTAATTAGAGTATGTTAGGAGGTAAATGGTAAGAGGATCTAAAGAGGAGAGTATAACAGGGAGAGTTGTTCTATAGGTGTGTAAGAGACCTGCTATGAAGAAGGGATGTGCCCTTGAAGTGTGAGGAAGTGCCGTTTAGGGTACACTTTGTACTTATTGTCACATATGCAGCAGAAACTTGGACAATTACTGTACGAGACTGGGAAATTGGAGGCCATGTGAATGAAGTTTGTGGGGACCGTGCTTTCATGAGTAGAAACAGGATAAGGAATGAAGTTATCCAGGAAAGAGTAGAGGTACAGGGAGTACATGAAATAGTAGAGGAAGCAAGACAGGTGGCATGAGCATCTAATGAGGATGTAGAAGGAAAGGATGCCAAAGACAATGATGGAAATGAGCATGTGGGAAAAAGACCACAATGGAGGCCAAGAAAGAAATGGGAGGTGTAGATAACAGAAAGTGTACACATAAGAGGAGAAGAGTGAGGATAGAGGAAGATTGAGGCATTTTTCCAAACTGACTCGGCCACAGGATGGAAACAGTTGACGATGATTATGATGTAAATTTTAAAGTATAAATAGGTTGTAAGCGTGGCACATGTAAGATGAAATGTGTTTTTGTCCCTATCTAGGACTAACCTAAACATCCTTTCATGTTGGCTTCCTTCACTATCACTTACTTTGTATTAATGTAGTGTGTTTTTATATTGTCTTGTTGTTAGGGATCTGCGAAGCTTCATTAGTATTGAAATCGATTTGAAGTTTATGTTATTTGATTCTATAACTCAAGTCAAATCAAACCAAACCAGAAAAAAATCGATAGTATTTTAGTTTGTTGCAAATCCCACAATGTGCCTAATATATGTTCTTCTTGTGTGGGTAAATGTTAACTAACTATTGCCATATTCACCAGAAAATAAGCTGCACTTTTTCTTTTAAAAAAAATACCTCTATAAAACATTTGTTTGGCCTATAACTGCACCATTTAATAAAACATAACTAATGTGTTAATATAGGAATTAAAAATTGCATCAACATAGTTATAATCACCTCAACAGATGGTACCATGTTGTGCCTCAGTGTTCAGTCAACACTTGTATCTTTCCTCCGCACTTGCACAGGCTGCGCAACCCACCCCCTCTATTGCCTGGACCCCTCCACATTCCATGTTCTCTAAGTTGTCCATGACGCTTTCCCTAATGTACACAGCACCAATGAGAACTCCTCTTTCTATTGGCTCGCTTGGCGGCCACAATTGCTCACGTTTTACCGCCCCAATGAGAAGCTCCCTTTTCCCCCATTGGACAAGACCAGACAGCAGTGGAGGGTATTTAGCACGGTGGTTCCTCGGTCAGAGGTCAGTGGGTGAGTGGTTACCCAACCCAAGTGCGCATTTTGAAAGAGCTAATAAATTGTTGTGTTTGTAAAGACCAATTTTGTCTGAACTCCCTCCTCCTTCCGCCATTATCCTTTACCTCCCACCAAGACTTGGCGTTGCCGGGACTCCATCCTACCTTCCACTGTGACTCGCTCTGCCGGGACTCTATCCTACCTTCCACCACGACTTGCGTTACTGGGACTCCATCCTACCTTCCACCACGACTTGTGTTAATGGGACTCCATCCTACCTTTCCCCACGACTTGTGTTACTGGGACTCCATCCTGCCTTCCACCGTGACTCGAGTTGCCGGGACTCTATCCTACCTTCCACCACGACTCACTTTGCCGGGACTCTATCCTACCTTCCACCACGACTCACGTTGCCGGGACTCTATCCTACCTTCCACCACGACTCGCGTTGCCGGGACTCTATCCTACCTCCCACCACGACTCGCGTTGCCGGGACTCCATCCTACCTCCCACCGTGACTCACGTTGCTGGAACTCTATTCTGCCTCCCGCCGGGACTCTATCCTGCCTCCCAGCGCGACTCGCTTTGCCGGGACTCTATCCTACCTCCCACCGCTACTCACGTTGCCGCGACTCTATCCTACCGTCCACCACGACTAGTGTTGCCGGGACTCTATCCTACCGCCCACAACGACTCGCGTTGTCGGGACTCTATCCTACCTCCCATAGCGACTCATGTTGCCGGGACTCTATCCTACCTCCAGTCCAGACTCACGTTGCCGGCACTCTATCCTACCTCCAGCCGAGACTCACGTTGCCGGCACTCTATCTTACCGCCCACCACCACTCGCGCTGCCGGGACTCTATCCTATCGCCCACCACCACTCGCGCTGCCGGGAC